>WOGN01008909.1:0-11059 GCA_015342105.1 Leptinotarsa texana
TATATATATGATCTCCGTAATACATACGGAGGTCATTAAATAGAAAAAAAGGTAACTGTCATCGGGAACAATAAAATGGTCGAAGAAAATTTACAAGAACTCTCGCCCTTCTCGAATTATACAAGGAAACCAAAAATGCTGTTTTTCGTAATAATAAATATCCGATTGAACGTTTCATGTTAACATGGCCACCATCATTTTTTTAATACGGACCTGTGTTTTTCATCACAGATATTGATTAAGCGATAAATTCACATTATATATCACATTTGATAGTTTTATAGCGTTTCATTTGAAATAACCACCACCAGTGATAAGAATCATGAACTTTTATGAAAAATGAAGCTACACTGCAATCTACATTAAATGGTCGAATTGACGACCTCTTTGTTTAATGCACATAAGTTGTCTGTCTGTCCAGATAATTTCTGTGAAAATTTTCTACCATAAAAGGTAAAACTAATACATGCATCTCTTATTTTTTGTTAGCGTTGATCGATATCTATATTTGGTGTTGAAAAATATTTATTCTTTATTTTTCCTCAGACAAAAAATGTAAAGAAGAAAGATCTGGGGATCGAGCTGTTAATTGGTTCATTGTTTCTGATACATTTTCTTGGGAAAATTGCATCTAAATTTACCCTTACTATTGCTGTTTCCGATGACAGTTACCTTTTTGCCCATTTAATCATCTTTGTATCTGTTACGGTTTAGAATATAGCAGTGTTACCACACGATGAAAGAAACGACCTGTATATATTTTTTTGAATTATGCAACTAATTCTTCCTTATTTCCGATATATTGATGTCAACATATCGGAACACGCCTGCATTGACAAGTGTCTTATTCCGAAACATCGATGTCCGTCATTGAGGATAACGGTGTTCCGTGTAAGTGATAATTTTTCTCTTTCATATATTACATTTTGTAGCATTCTTGTGAATAATATCTGATTCAAAAACATAATAAATGTTTGGAGTATCAACCGTATAGAAAGTACTGTTTTTTGTGTAATTGTAAGTAATTGAATGACATTTCTCTAGTGATGCTATTTTCTTTTTATTTCTATGCATATTTTTTTGTGGTGGTAAAATAGAGTTATTCTGAATACTCTTGAATTTCCGAAACGTAAATATAATTCAGGTTTTCATTTTCGAAATGAGAAACAAATGTTTCCCAAGTAGGAATAAAATAATTTTTTTGTGCACCGTCATTTGACGCTCTAGCGAATGAGCAAAGGTGATGTCTACTACTTTCGCTTTTATAGTTGCGTTCCTCTATGAATAATTACAGTTGTTGTATAGTTAATTTGTATCAGAAATAATAGACAAATTATAAAATTGCTGTTATTATGCTACATGTACAATTCTGAACGTAATCGTGACAGTGAACGAACACGCAAGTGAAAAAAATCCTATTAATGTCACTATTCCAAAAAAATAATATCTCGAAGAAAACGTTTGATTGGCGGAAGTATTTTAGTGGAACATCAAAACTTGGCAGTAGATCATTGGCGTCACGTGATTTTTTACAGAATGTCTCGTTACTTCTATGAATGGAAACGTTAGCATTGTGACAACAGCATTTTCGGAACACTCATTTCGAGTCAAATAATGAACTAAACCATACAATTGAAACCGCTGGTATCAGTGTATTATTATAAAAACTATATTATATGATGAACACAAAGCATTGACATTATTTTCACTTACAGGAACAGTTATGAACTTCGAAATGAATCGCATTCGTCCCTTTAGTAATTTGAAAAAAAAAGAGAAATTTTTGCATACTTGACGCTGCAGGAAGCATAACTGTTGATTCAAATGTATTCATTCAACTATAAGATTTCATATCATGAGGTGGTTTGTATTTTCGAAAATGTGAAAACCGATGTTTTTTTAGATTCAAACTGGAAGAAAAAAACCATCTAAAACAACTGCTTTACACATTCTTTACACATTCTTCATTGAATTTCATGAAAAAAATTATAATTTCCATATTTTTCACCAAGTATCAAGGATATTATCTGTAGCCTAATTATCTCAGAGGAATATGCTGCCTTATTGTTATTTTAAAATTCACATTCTTTTGAATGATGAATAATGATAAATGAATTATATTACTAATAACTCTGCTAGTACACAGAAAAAGCACTTTTCTATATTCAATTGAACCCCCAATATGGAAATCACTCAAATTATATGAATTATTATTAAAGTTGAGCTAATATAATTGATTGACGTGATTACATTCCTAAAAATGTTTTCATGTGAATTCTGATTATTGTTTACCAAATTAAATATTTTCCATAAGAGTTTCACCTATTACCCATGTTGATAATTAGACAATTTCCATCAACAGTTTTTTGATTTTAGACGCATTTCGCTTAATTGGTATCAATTAATAATACATAGTGGACTCCAATTCTTATATACAATAGTTAGCTACCTCACTTGATAGGTTGTTAGTAAATGCATGGCAAGTAGAATTCGCAAAATAAATTACAATTTCAGTTTTTGGATAGCAGGTAGATTTTGAAATAACAAGTATAATTTATTGAAAAAAAAGTGTTTGTGAAAATTTTTCAATTATCATCATGTATAGTGTTATTTATTTGTAGTAACGGATCAATCCAATCATAATTATTGGAATATTATTTCTTACCCGTCATAACAACATAATTACTTCACTTCAGAAGAAATTCATATAATCCACTATCTATTCAGATGGATACTGAACTATTCAGGCAATGAATACTATACTTCGCTTCAAAAAGTCATACACACGACTTGCTGTTCAAAATTTCACCACCTTTCTGTGTGCGAAAACACGAGTGTAATGTTATCAACCCAAGTTGAACTTAAAGGTGATGTTATAGTGAATGAGAATCAAATTGTCATTAGGTAAAACGATATAAAATGGAACTATTCCAATATCAATTTTCGTAAAAATTCAGATGAATTTATTGATTTCAGTTCGAGAGTTTTAGTTTTTTTGATTGAAATTGTTCACTCTTCCACACTTTCGACACTGAAGAAGCCAGGACATCATCAGTGAAATATTCAAACCACAAAATATCATAAGGGGTCATTCATTTCACGAACACATCGAATATTCTTTGACATATGTCGAGGAGGTTTGAAAAGGAAACGATCCAGCAATAGTAAACTGTATAATATATTTATTTTTTTCTAATTTTTAAAACGCTGTCATATTTTTGACACAAGGGTATCAAAAAAATTTACAGCTTTTTTATAGGTTAGTAATATTTGTTACTGATAAATAAAACATTTTTCTTTAAATAAAATGTATTGAAATTATGCAGTAACTTATTGAGATGAGCTGGAAGTTTTTCCTTCCTTTAGCAGTTTGAAGTTCTCCATTGTTTTTATTTTTCCATTGTGAAAGGTGATGATACCCAAAACGGTTGATGAAAAGCGCACTTGTTGTTCAGAATTATATAATAACTTTCAATATCAGTTATTTTTGAACGTGAATCAATGAGTATCCCGTTGATCAGACGACCATATTTTTTCTGTGTAAAACTTGATGCTGAGAAAACCCAGACGATTTTCTTCAAGAACAGTCGGGCATAATTTGTGATTTCCATCTTACCAACTGGTTCATATGTCTCTCAACATATACCCTCATCATACAGTTGACCAACTGATTCAAGTATCTCAGCTCTGAATTTGGATGCCCGAATTGAATTCAATAAATAGAGAAGGTGATTCAAAACTCAAAAGAAATCTTTTGAAGTACAAAAATTCTTCGTATTTTTATTTGTTCATAACGAATATCAGACTCGCACCTTATCGATTTGATCAGTTGCAGAAAAAGTCAGATTGAACGAAATTTCATTTTCACGCTCAACATCTTTCGTTTCAGTTTGAACACCTTCTCAAAAAACTGAAAAATATACCAATAATTCAGTCACTCAGTTATTGTAGAAAGCAGAATAACTTCATTCAACACTGAATTCAATCTGGTGAAATGCAAAGATGTTACTTTCGCTTTTTTATGATTCAAAATTTGAAAGTGAAGGAGATAAGAAATGTTGGAATTGATACAGCGAATAAAACTGTGGTGAGACACAATTTTGTAGAATGATTCATTGATTTCTTTTCACTCTTTGTTGAATATAGAAATTGCTTCGCAAATTAACAGCGCAAGGACAACAATTAACTGCTTAATACGGAATGATCTAAAACGTTTTTAATGAAATCACTCAAGTTACAAAATAATGCACTGGTGAATTGAGTGAGAAGACGAAATATTCTGAAATAATTGGGGAATAGAGGACACTTTTTATACAATTCAAAATGAAGTGAATACGAATTGAGAAATGAACCAGTATTTTTTCTATGACAACTACAATAATGAGATTGTATATCTTGTGGAACTATATAATTGTGGAGAACTCACTTGGTTATCAATTCTGAACAATTATGACTCATATTTTATCCATTCAGTATTCATTTTATTGACATGACAACTGCAGCAAAGCTGAAGTACAATTACAATGAAGGGTATGCGCCAAAGGAAATTTCTAAACATTAGTTGGTGGTTCGACTGTTTCTGAATGTTGTTGGGAAACTATATCTCATTTCAGTGAACATCAAATTGTATTCAGATATAATACAAATTGTTATCATTTCTGCTCCATTCCCTCTTTGTTAACTGCCTGAAACTGCTGAAGTTTTTGGAGAATAGAATTACATTGAGAAGAAAATTTTGATATGGACAAAATTAACATCAATGACTGACACCATGGGGTCACCGTATATGTATATGTATATACCGTTGTCTTCGGTATGGAACTAGATTGGAAGGTGAGTCTATGAAAAACAGGGAGGGTTGGGAAAATATGCCTGGGAATACACACTGGAAGAAGTTCATAAAAAATCTGAAATGTTTCTGAAACCAAATAACATACTTTAAAATTTGTGAAGGTATATCAGGAGAATATCGATTTTAAATGGTTGACAAAATTTCATGAACAAGATTCCATTCCAAACATCGTTGGAAATATAAATGAATAAAATATACATCGATGACAGAACGATGAGTTACTATCGAATTGAAATAATAAGTGAGGAAAATATAGAGTTGAGCATATTTTCCAAATTTTTGAGTTTACAATAGGCATCTCTCTGAAAACAACTCACTTGCAGGAACAAAACTTACACGTCTGAACAACACAGAAGAATATATGAACAACTGATATGTTATTTGCAGTAAAATAAACCCTTCAATTTTGAAATTTACAATGCAGAGAGGTCGTCGGAAATCTACCGCGAGATGAAACTACCACCAAAAATTCAAATATACCTTGAATATATTCATAAGTTTTGACCTGGAAACCATTCTTAAATTTTCAACATCTTGAGCGGAAGTTTTTTTCTTCAAATTTTTCCGAATAAATCGCCATTTTGTTTTTGAAAATAGGTTCACTCGTTCAGAGAACATGAATATTCGAAACATTAGTTTTTCGAAAAAAAAAATGTGAAAGTTACATCGATGTGATCTTAACTAATCTAAAACACATGAATACAGGTTCTCTTGTATTTTAACATCGTCAACAATGTTTTTCCTTGATATATCGTTTGTTGCGAATAGTTTAAACTACGATTCACACTGTTTTGTACTGATAATAATAATAACAAATATATATAATAGTGATATATCTATTACTTTTTATAGATTTTGACCAATTGAAATGAGATGGGTGAATAATATCACTTCAAACTGAAGATGATGATAGTAGTTATAATATGTTCAACCTATATTGTAACTCTCTTCAATATAATTCTCCTTTTACTCACATCAGTTATACGTCAGAGGCGCCTTTTGATTGCAGATCTTTCAAGTCTCCAAGTATCATTCACAATTCGATAATCTGATTGTTGAATCAATTAACTGGGAGAGTTCATTAAAAAAGTGAAACTCATATCCATCCTTACATAACGACATAATGTCTGCGTTGAAACGAATTGGTCAATGGAATGTATATCGACCTGAAAAGCGAATACTCGCTGGATTCTCTACAAAAATTTCATTGGTACATAAAAATAGCGATTTGTGAACTTGATTGATTGCTGAATGCGCTGGATAACAACTGAAGTGGAACTTGATTATAACGAGACAAACTTTCAGGTTTTTCCATTAGCATAAAATCCAGTGACCGATATTTGACTCAATTTCTGTTTCAGTAATTTCTCAGTATTTCTGATAATGTCTTGTATTCTTAAAATACTGCTTTATAAATTTTCCAAACGACCAGTAGACGTCTATACTGAAATGTAGCAGGATGATATTAGTTATCTTCGCACTTCACTGGAAAACTAGAATCGATTCAGAAATTTGAAGCGTATTGAGTAGACAGTAAATGCATTTAACAGACAGTGAATACAAAAGTAAGCATATGCAAAAATGTACAGTCAGGAATTTAGGAAATAGGCTGCGAGAATTTTGACAAAAAATATGGTAATCAAACTGGGAAGAATATAATGGATCACTACAAGAAACATGTTTCACATATTCGATTTCTTAAACCTGAAAAGTACAGAGATGTTCAATATGCTATAGACAACGACTATAAGTAAGAAATGCTCGAAACTGATCAGACCGGTACATGACAACAAGTTTATTAATGCCTTCGAAAGTTCAGAAAACAATAAATGTAAAATGACACCCGTAAACAGTGATGAAGGTCCCATTCCAAATAGCTCATCCATTGCACTCGCTGGTTCTTACAGGTAGATTAGTTTTCATCAGTAAAGTCAATAACAAAATACTAGGAATCAATTCAATGACCCTCATTATGCGAAATAATGATTTTTCTAGAGGCATGTAAAACATGAACATAGCTTGTGGAAAGTAGTATAATTCATTTCCCAATGATGCTAACCTGGTTAGCGAAACGCACATCAAGAGACAATATTTATGTTCTGGTGATGAAAATGTTTTTTTGAAGGTTTTCAAATTTGATTTTGAGAATTTTATCATGGCCGTTGTCTGTCAATAATGATTTTCATGTAGAGAAAACAAAATCTGTTGAGATTTTCAATGAAAAATACATGGAATAAGATCAGCATTCGAGACCATTACATTCAATTTTGAACAAAAGTTTTGGTATAAGGAAGTAGTTCTGTCTGATGAATTAAATGTTTCTCCGAAACATCTGTAGATTGCATTTTGATTATTACTATTTGTCACAATCATTGATTGAAAAAGTGTCAAGAGCTTTGATATTCATGAGAATTGAATAGAAGTATTTGAATAGAATTATTCGAATAAGATAGTCGAAACAGAAAATAATAACAAAAATAAGATGGAATGAACAATGAGTATAAAATGTGAAAATACAAAAAAAAACTTTGTCTTAACTTCTTTGATAAATTTAAAGGTCTTTGTGAAGAGTTTATTTTGGAATCAATTGCTTTCTTTCTTTCTTTGGAAGATTTCCACTTTTTTGTTTGAGAGCCAACACTTTTCTATCCCAAAAATTATATTCCGTTTCTTAATTTAAATTGAATCAATTTGAATTCAAATTGAATCAAATGAGCAAATGTCTTCGATGCCATATTAGTAGACTCAACTCATTTGTGCCCCAAGGTTGTAATTTTATGAATAATTCGAGCTCATCATCATGTGATGTTGTCCAGATTGGTGCTGAAGAGACAATAAGATAAGTGTCTAATTCCGTGTCATCTATGTCCGCCTATCAATGATATGTGATTCAATTCCATAGCTGATTTTTGGAATATAAACTGAATAGGAGTCACTTCTTTGTAAAGAGTTTATTTTGAAATAAATCGATTTCTGCCAAATTATTATCTCCTGAATATATGCCCCATTCAACAAAAAAGTAATTCTGCAATCGAAACGATTAATTGAATGGGTTGAACACAAAAGAGTAATAATGATGATGAGCAAAAGAAGTTTAAACCAAGCTACAACGTTTCGATTGTATTGTTAGTAATGAAAATAAAAATTCCCATATGTAATGAAAAATCCTTTTCTAATAGAAAGAGTTCGAAAGTCGACACATAAAGTTTATTCTAATCCATTGACTCATTTTTGACGTACTATGACTTTGGGTACTTCATAGGAACCATATTCCTTATCGTGGTTCATTTTTCAGGCATGGTGCTTCATTGTGCAGTGTGGATGATGAATGAATTCTATATATATAAAAACCAACTTTTGGTGTTGATAACTACTTACAGCTATTGATATTTCTCCATCGGTTTGTATTAGGGATACAATTGTGTTTCTGTTGAAAATCTCACAGATATCTGTAGATACCAATAGAAAAAAATAGCACTACTTAGACTGCCAAGCAGTGGTTATGTAGTTATTGCGAAATTCATTAGTATTAGTTGTTCAACTACTGCAAATCCAATCAGTTGATACAGTTGTTCACAAAATTTGTTCAGTTATTTTCGTGATCATATATTGAAATCAACTCAAATAAAATGCAGTGAAAGAAAAATGGTCGCCAAAGAACCTCACAAAAAAATAAGAAATCTCAAAGATTCCGCATACGTTTATTCAGCAGGTAATAAGTGTAGTTCAAAAGCTCTGCTGAAATGAATCGTACCTGGTTAACATTGCTGAGGCGTGAGGTTGAAAAAGGAAATATGAACCTGAACTGAATTCTGGAAAACGTCCTGTATGTTTATTCAAGCTGACTATCGCAAGTGGAAACTGAAAATTCAATTATTTCATCGTCTGACAAAAATCATACCTGTTTTCATCTGATGCTCTTGACAAATGAATTTTTCAACCGTTCTGAAAATACTAAGCATAGAGTTGTTGTTAAATCGCGGCTAAAATTTGTGAGGACGATGAGCTACTGAATAGTTGAACTCATCAGTGATTCATATGATTTTTGGGTGAACTTTTCAGTTTGCCCTTTACTACACTTTGGTAGATTATCGATTTATCTTTATTTCTCAGATTGTGAAAGGTTGAATAGATACTGAAAAAGCAGCAAGAATCACTATAAATAACAATTATTAACATCACTGAATAAGTTATTGGATAGCAGAACACATGTGGTTCAGTAAAAAATTCAGTAGAAGTATATGAAAAATTATGCATTTTTATTGAGTATTGGTCAACTTCATCACATGCTGCGAAATGATATCAATTTAAATTATTTATGATACATTGAATTTATGACTATTGGAAGAAACTATTCAAATCCAAAATTATTTTCAATTATCAAACATTAATCATAACGATACATTTTCTTCGCGTCATTGAATAATCATGAATCATGATGATGCTAATTTGGTTAGCGAAACGCGCATTTATGTTCTGGTGATGAAAATGTTTTTTCGAAGGTTTTGAAATTTGATTTTGGAAGTTTCATCATGGCCGTTGTCTGTCAATAATGATTTTCATGTAAAGAAAACGAAATCTGTTGTGATCTTCAAAGACATGGAAATTGTGAAAAATAACATTGAAAAGAACTTTTCAGTTTGCCCTTTATTACACTTTGGTAGATTATCGATTTAGCTTTCTTTCTGAGATTGTGGAAGGTTGAATAGATACCAAAAAAGCAGTGTCACTATTACTCTTTCCAACATCACTGAATAAGTTATTGGATAGCAGAACACGTAGTTCTGTGAAAATTTCAGTGGAAGTCTTAGAATGAAGTATATAAAAAATTATGGATTTTTATTGAGTATTGGCCAACTTCATCACATAATGGGAATTGATATCAATTTAAATTTTTGATTATTTATGGAACATTTATGAATCATAACGATAAATTCTCTTCGCGTCATT
Source organism: Leptinotarsa texana (assembly GCA_015342105.1). Classification (NCBI taxonomy): domain Eukaryota; kingdom Metazoa; phylum Arthropoda; class Insecta; order Coleoptera; family Chrysomelidae; genus Leptinotarsa; species Leptinotarsa texana. Next base: position 9,803 of record WOGN01008909.1, read on the forward strand.
GGAAAATAATGAATCATTTTTTTTGTAGCAACTTTTACTTCGGTGATTTTGAACATCATTCACTGAATTTATTGACTTTGTTGACGTCAGTGCGACTTTGAAATAAACTAATCAGGAATCGGGTAGAATACTAATTCTAATACTCAATTTTGTAGTATTCGTATCCGAAATCATTGATTTGGGAGTTGATTGCAGAACAAAATAGTTTTTGGGGAAGAAAGTTTTTGGCTTTCTACTACTCCATCTTGATACAAAAAAGAAGGATGAGGGAAACTTCCAAAAAAAGGAAGGAAGTAAATCTATGAGTAGTAGAAAGCCAAAAACTTTCTTTGCCAAAAGTTATAATTTTCTTCTTATAATTCAAATATCAGTGTTGCCAATCATAAAACGCCTGAAACATGCGCAACTATTTTTAGGTGAATATGGTAAATTGCACAATAAATTACCAAAAACATCTCTGACGAATTTGTACGGAAAAAAGTATAAAACATGGTGGAAAAACGTGTGAAGGTGATGTAGAAAATGGAATCAGGTGTATCCCGATCTTTTTTTTTTGGTAAAAAGGAAGGTTGAACATGATCTTTTGCTCATCGTTTCAAAATCTTTCATCGGCAACATTCCGAATACTTACCATTTATATGCTTGCATTTGTTCTCTATCAGTGACGCAGAGCTTGTAATAATAATGATATTCGATAAAATTCACTCAAGGAAAAGTATGTTCGCTAGTACCTATTTTAACTCAAGTGCAAAATAGGTACTTCATTCGAAAACTATCAAAATTTGATGGCAGCAGTCTACCTACCGTTTTCCAATTTTTCATTTCGTTTTAATTTCTCTTTCTCTAACCTTCGTCTCCTTTGTGTTGATGTTTCTTTATTTTTGAACAAAATCATTTCAGTGTTATATGTTTTAGTGAACATTGGCTGAACGAATCAAACCTAAAAATGATTCATCTGCCTAATTATAAACTGCAATAATTTTTCTGTAGGACGAAACTGTCAAATCTTAAATTTAAATAACTTTTGTGGGGAAATGCACGCTGAGTTTTGTGGCATTGTGTTAAAACCTCTTAACATAGCTATAATCGTGGCGTACAGGTCTTGCAGCCACGATAAGTTCGAAACTTTCATTAACAAATTCATTGACATGATGGACTTTATGACAGATATATACAGTAACATAGTTGTGACAGGAGATTTCAATATAGACTTGAATAAAGAATCTTTGCACTCTCAAATTTGGAATGAAGTCATAA
>WOGN01008910.1:0-11059 GCA_015342105.1 Leptinotarsa texana
ATGTTCTTATGATAGTCAACATCGCAGTCCCCAAGTTTTTTCCACATAATTTCAAAGAATTCGGAACCCATCCTTTACTTCCTCCGCAATGCACAATGATTAGTTGCGATCCTTTGTTTGCAGGCATGTTAGGCGTACACATTTTCGAACCATCCGTCAACCTTTCTTGTAATAGTTTGTTTCCCTCGAAACCAAACTTGAGATATAAATTCTTATATACATTGAAACATTCTCTCTGTGTTTCAGTATTCAAATGCATACAAGTCTTATTCACAGGTATCTCTTTTTCGCATTGTTCACCATCGCTATTGGGATCAGTACACCGGAAAAAGTTTGCGTTGTTTAAGGACGATACATTTTAAAAAGATAACGACAGTTTTTAGTATTTATAACTGCACCAATATTAAATTTCAACAGTGAAATCGCGATCAATTCCTGAACTGAGCACGACGGTGATAACGATCCCCGCATTCCCTGATTTCTATTCGTCACCGTACTTCGAAATTAATTTAATGACTTTTCAGCCAATTATAAAACGGTTAGTAAAAATTATCTAATACGAACCGCCCATTCTGTAATCCACATGGACTATTCATTTTGATGTATTGGTTTTTTGGCCTTTGAGTGTGCAGCCAACTTTAAGAGTGCACAATATCGTTTACTTCTTCTATACTTCCCGGACCCAACAAAGTTTCAACAATGACATAAAATCATTAAACGAGTACAAACAAAAACGGTTTTTGAAAATTCAAATTGATTTTTCTTCATTTCAATATTTTGTTACCTACCTCCTTCATCCACTCGACTCTTGAATTGTCAAAGGGAATACACGATGGTAATTTAATGGCACTTTGTATGTGGCTGCATGTTTCCAGCATAACAATTCATTGTGAGATTTTCAGTGGATATTAAAAAAAATCTTTAAAAAAACGCTTTCTCAAGCGTTTTCATACTGAATGAATTTTACTCATTTTTTGAAACAGAGCACATATGTTGGGGTGACTTACGGGACAAATAACTATTTGAACAAATTCATTGAAGACAATAAAAATAATACTTCAGTGTCAAATAGGTCAGCAGTATATACTGGAATTGCCTGGAGTTTTTATTGGCCAAACGTGAATATCCTTTTCCCAAAGAATAAGGGAACATTGCAGTAATTTCTTGAACGTGACGACCTGTTCCACATTTGCAAACCATTTTTTTGGTGGAAGGGGACGAATTCAATCACGGATACGATGTAATATTTTTGTAAGAGAACAGTTTGACACTCAATCTTCTAGGCTGCTTAGAAATGTATAAATTTGAGAATTCTGAAAATTTACTGAATGGCCAAATAGAATTGAATTCTTCTTCTCTTCTGAAACTAATTTCTAATGTGTAAATTGGTAGATAGCTTATTACTTATTCATTTAATGGAGGCAAGTACAGTAATCTCGCGGACTGAATATTTAAAATTAAATACAGTGAAAATGCTTTCAGAAACCACCAGGGTGGGAGAAATAAAAATGACAATGATGAATGCAATTTGAATTAAAATAGAGATAAAAACAGAACACAAATGTGTCATCACTATTTATCATTAAGAATTGGTAAAAATATTTTTTTTAAATTCACTTCTAGTTTTGCCCAGTTTTCAATGGATTTCCTGGTATCATAAATATGAGATTTGTATTGATTACATAATATATTGAGGCAGGTGACCTCATATATTCAGCCGAGTGAATAGAAAGTGAAATCATCATTTTGAATAACGCGTCAAAGTGTTAAAACTTTCTTGACCTTCATAATTTATTAGTTGGTTCTAGAAAACGTAACTTGAAAATATCATCAACTGTCTTATTTTGCAAAGACTTGATAGATGGTGCTGATATCACATCTTCGGGAAGACCAATTCAAATAGGTAATGAAGATTGTTAATGAATGGATTAAAAGTATAACCTGCAGGTGAAGCTGAAATGCTTGTATCCTAATTGATATTTGTGACATCCCACGTACAATAGGTTGTTGAAAATAACATTGTGAACAGATAACCAACTTCTACAGGTTAAGCAGCAGAAAAGGAGAAGGAAATGAGTAAAGACTTAACCTGTTCCTGGACAAAAACTTGATACGTTTTCCATTTTGCTTTAGTGTTCCATTTTATCAATTTTTGGGCATCTGGTTGAAACAATCACGATGCTTTCCTTTCTGAATGAATACTTCCTTGGGTGGTTTTGACTGACTATCTGCCACCATTTGAACTAATACTCTTCAAGCTGAAGTCACTTTGTGAAATGTTTATCTTCAATTGTTGATCCATTTATTGAAGTTTCTACTTGAAGTATAATATTATGCTCTAGAAGCTATATCTGTTGTTATTTTGCTATTTGATAGATATTAACGCTAAATAACATGTACCTGGATTTCTGGAAGGCTCTACATATAGAATTTTATAAACGAAATGAAATGGTTGAAGCAATTATCATTGTTTTCTATTGATTTGTTTATAGATCACAACAGAATCTTACATCTACGTCAATTGATTTTTGATTACACTATCAATTGGCTTGACAGTCAATGACATACTTACTGTACATTGTCCCCCTCCATTCATTTCCTTCCACCACTTATCCTTTAGTTTATGTAAAACACCCATCTCCTGCATTTTGAGTATGGCTTCATTGATAGATTTTCTATAAGGAGCATCTGAAATATAGTGGTATGTAATTGAAATGCAAAAAATACAAACTTGTGAGTCTGAAACTGAGATATCAATGTGGTATGGTATCTATTTTGAGTTGAATAAATCCGTGAAATTGAAAAAACATTGTGTACTATCGGAAAAAGACGGTATTGGTGCTCAATTGTCCTGTATGATTGATTTATTAATATACGGATACATATATCAAAATATATATACAGTACGTTGTTTTAGGAACGAGGCGACGTAATCATTCTATTTGGCAGTTAAAAATAATAGTTCAAGTTTCAATTGACCAAAATATATATACAATCATAATTAGAAGTCTATTCTACACTTATTTTAATTTTTTTCATTTATTACGCATCAATGTATCGAGTTACTTCTTTTGAAATTGATTGCTTTCTTCGTTTCTTTGGAAGATTCCCGCATTATTTATATCAAAATGGAGTAGCCAAAAACTTCCTTTCCTAAAAAAATTATTCACTCCCGAAAATATAATCCTTTCAATCTGAACAAGTTTCCTTTGGCTGGGATTTTATCAAATAAGCGAATGATTGTCATCGATGACACGGGTGGATCGAACTCATTTCGTGACATAAATTCGCAATTTATGGATGAATTATGTATTTTTTCGTATAATGGTATTTAGATTAGTTCTGAAGAGCCCTAAGGCATTTCTTCGAATTTTATTTTATTTGTACTTCTCATTATGATGAATAAAGACATATTATTATTATCATTATTAAGTGTCTTACGGCGAAACATTGATGTATACCAATCAGGATGATAGTGTTTCATGTTAGTGAAATTTCTACCTTTCATTTGGTATATTATGTAGGAATCCTGTGAATGATATCTGATTCAATTCCATAACGAAGGTTTGGAATACAAACTGGGTAAAAAAAATGCTTTTTTTATAATTTAGTGTTCATGTAGAAGTATTCGTTTCGAAAGAATTTTTCTTTCATGTAATTCAAAGTTTATACGAGAATAGCTGTTTCAGGAGGGCTTTTCCTTTCAGCTTGTGTCTGAAAGTTTCTTCTTTGCATGATCTAGACATCTATGTATAGAGTAACATTTTTTTATATCGAGATGAAGTAGTGGAAAGCCAAAAACTTTCTGTCCCATAGAAAATAATCACTCTTAAAGATATAACCCTTTCATTTTCACTAGTAAAAATATTTCAAGATCAATAATAAGTATCAATAGATAAAAGGCTCATAAAACTTTTTTTTATTCCTGCTCCCTTTCAGAAATGACGTGCATTATGGTTCACTTATTTCTTCTAGCCAGAGAGAACATTCCATGATTTTGACAGACTTTTGCAAACGTTTCAATTCTAGTAGTTGTTTCCACCATTCTACTTCAACACGTAATATTCATTACGTGTTAAACTTTTGCATAGTAACTGCCAGATTTTGAATTTTATTGTAAAAGTCTAAAATGTTATCCAATATATCTTCTCTCGCCAAGAATGTTTCTCAAACAATCTGTTAGATCTTGTGTAATTAATTATCTCGCGACTACCAAATTGGTTTTCCATTGTAACAATAATTTTCTGGACGTCTCAAATAAAACTAAGCGAGGCGTTAACAAATTCTTCAGGCATTTTTGAAGTTGCCGAATATTTGCGGTATTGGAAAATCCACAAATTTTCGTCGTTTCTTTAAACTGATTACCGAAATTAATCCACGCCCCAGGATTCACCAGAAAAATTGAAAGTTCCTTGCTGTATGGCCATGAGTTTCCTCAGTTTTTGGTCTAACGACTTCGCGAGATGAAGCGTGGAGTTGCATTTTTCCATATTATCATTTGTTGACTTTATACACTTCTTTATAAAATACGATTTTCTGTTTTTGTTTCTTGTTCGTCTTCTGGAGATACAGCTATAGCAAGCCTTCCTGATTCAGCTTGTTTCAACATAGTCTCTTTTTCAATTGAACTTTTTCAATTTCAGCCAATTTTTGCTATTATATTCTGCAGGAATTTCAACCTATATTTTGCTAATTTATTGTTTTGTGATATGTCTCATGAATTGAACTGCCATTGAAATTTTTGACCTTTTCCTTCCACTCCTTCTGAAACGTCCGAATGTGAAGCGGACATCTTCCATAGGGTTGTTCTTTCAAAACTCAAAGAACCACATTTTTCACTGGCTCAGTTTTTCTTCAGACTTCCACTAGACTTTGGTTTTGTCTGATTTAAAATGATGGAATGATAGAAACATTTTTTAGAATTAAAAATACCTGAAGAATATTAATAATTGAATAGGATGGGGACCGTTGAATATGATATTGATTGTCAAGTTGGCGGGAATTTGGTCAAAATGTTTGAGAAAACCAATTTCTAAATTGTCGACGTTTCGAAACTTTATTGTTTCATCTTCAGGACCCTAAAGTATAAGAATAAGATATACATACTAAAATGGAAACTTACAAAGCAGTTCGGTTAGAAACAAAATAAATTATGTAATACAACAATCGTTAAAAAATAATGAACGTTTCGAACACTTTAAAAAAAGCAACGTTGATGAGTACTTATATTTAGGGCGGCTTTCCAAGTTGAAGGGTGAAGTGAATATTTCCGACATAAAATAAAAATACGTACACAGGTTCCTGAAAAACGTTGACACAAACGGGAAGGAATTAACAATCTGAACTGTCTGTAAATCATTCTTTATAAATCAAAAAAGCCCATGAAAAAAATGAGAATTGTATTTGGAAAAAGCAATCGGTTAATGCTTCCAAAATTAGTTATTTTTTGATTATTTCTATTACATTGAAATATGCGGTGTGTAAGTTTTCAATATCCGACCTTTAAGTAGGCTAGTAGGATTCTTCATTGTTTTCCTGCTATATTCAGTAATTCTTTGTTTGAGATACCTGCCTGTTTGCCCTAGATATATTTTCTCGCATTCAGCACATGTTATTTCATAGACAATATTGGATTTCAGTTCTTTTGGTGTTTTTGTTTTTATTCTCTCGAATAAATGATTTTTAATTGTATTTTCAGATTTCATACTAATTTTAAAATTGTTATTTTCTAGAGTCTTGCATAGTTGTGGTGTCAGACCTGCTACATACGGTAATTTGAAATATTCAATGTTCAACGGCGTTTTTCTTTTTTTTTTTGTTCTGTCTGAATATATTAATTTTTCAATTAAAGGTCTAGGATAGCAATTCTTAAGTAACATAGTTTCTATTAGTTTTGAGTTTTGGTTTAGCATGTGCTAAATGTGTAGCCCTGTATTTGAGATTGTTGATGATGTTTATTTTTTGTGTCATTGGGTGGATAGAGTGGTAGTTTATAAATCTTTCAGAATATGTTGGTTTATAGTACCAATCAGTTATAATTTTGTTGTTAGATTTTATCAGCAAAACATCCAGAAAAGCAATTCTTCAACGGTGAATTGAAGTTTGGGATGATAACTATTGAATGTTGTTAAGATTCTATCTACGTTTTCTTTTTCTATGCACAAAACTATATCATCAATATATCTTTTGAAAAAAATATCAGAAAATTATATTGACGTAGACATTTGTTTTGTTATTCAGACCTAACAATATCAGAACAAATTGGTGATAAACAATTTCCCATTCCTAGGCCGAAAATCTGTTTATAGAAAACTTCATTGAAATTAAAATGGATGTTACTCGTTACGAACTGGAATAACTCAATGAAAGCTTCTGAAGGGATACTAGTGTGTGGTTCTATTAAATGCCATTTTTCATTAACGAGACTTAGTACTAGATCTATTGGTATATTGTTGAATAGAGATACTACATCCATTGATATTAATATGAAGTCGTCTGGTACGATAACATCTTTCATTTGATCGACAATGTCAAATGAATTTTTCACGTAATGGTCATCTTTTATAAATGCATGTTTGAGGAGACCATTTACAAATTTACTAAAATTATATGTAGGTGATCCAATAAAACTTACAATTGGGCGTAATGGAATATTTTTCTTGTGTACTTCAGGTAAAAAATATTTCTTCGGAAAAACTCCATTTGAGCACCTCAGGTTATCACCAATTTTTTTGTCTAGGTATTTTTCCTCCACCAATTTTTTTATGAGTTTGTTATTTTTTTTCTGAATTTGTTTTGTCCGGTCTTTATTCAGAGTGGCGTAAGTTGAATCATCATTTAGTAGTGATTGAGCTTTAATCCAATAATCATGTTTATTCATTGCTACTGTTATATTTCCTTTGTCTGCTTTCGTTATTATCATGTCTGGCTTATTTTTGAGGAATATAATTGTTTTTTCAGATATGTTCATCAAGTTTTTTTGATCAACCTGTGAGTTGTTGTTGGAATTTCTTTTGTTCAAATAATTTGTGATGACATTTATAGCTGTATTTCTTTTTCTAATTTGTTCGTTCTCATCTTCTGAATTTCCTATAATATATTCCAAATCTATCAAAATCTGTTGTACTGGAATATCTTTTTTTGTATATGGTAAATTAAATTTATCTTCTAGACACAAAACAGTTTTGACGGCATTTGGAAAATCATCATCTGTCAACTTCACGAACCATTTTTCATCAGTATTAATCGAAAAAACCTGTAATTTTTGTTGATTGACTAGATTTTTGGGTTTTCTCTTCTGTTTATATTTCATTTGTACAGTAATAGTGTTGTATTTGTTATTTTGGTTACATTCAAATGTTTTAAATATATTTATTGATAATAAAAATAATATTATATTATATTACAAATTATATAAATAATAATACAAAAATAATAATAATTATCAATAGATATGAGATCCAATGAAATTACAATCACCAAATTTACTCAAGCACAAAACGACAATGGGAGTCTATAGTTTTTTCAATAATTTTAATTTATTGAAATTGGTAAAAATACTTATTAGTTAGGTGAGGTTACGTTAGGTTGACTCTCTTCCGCAACCCGCAAGGGTTCATTGTGGCTCACACCTATTCACACTCGACCAAATAAACCCAGCTTCTCAACGAAGCTGATTAGTTTGTATGGTGAGTGGTTGTTCAAGTCACATTGTAAGAGGACGGCTCTGCCAAACTCTGAAAACCTAGTTTGATCCCCAGCGGAACAGGCACACAGTATGTGCTCTCTCTGCTGTTTCATCATTTTCCATACACTCACTGTCTTCCGACAGTCCGAGTCTCTGCATATGATGATTCAAACAACAGTGATAATGGTTGTTGGGCATCGTAGTTCATCCCTACTATAGTCAAACAATTGTTTGATATCAGGCCCATACATCTTTTTGCCATCCAGGTGTTCAATGTTTATCTGGTGAAGCCTGAAGCGATGACAATTAGAGGTTCTGGTCCGATGAAGCTGCTTGCAGCACCCTCCTTTTCAAGGGAGTCAGCAGCCTCATTGCCTTCAAGGACAGTATGGAATCTAGATCAGAGACATTCTGTTCAGTCTTCGTATCGAGGAGAGTCGTTTTTGGCAATTTGATACCAATGTGAACGTTGCTCGGTAGGATCAAAGAGCTTCCAACGCCGCTTGACTGTACGAGAATATTTTCAGTCACTTGTGTATAAGATTGGGTTCTTCCGAACTCTCCACACACAACTCAATAACGTAAATTTCCGCTTGAAATACAGTCGCATAGGTTCCTGAGCAGGTTGATATCTCTGTCCTACGACTGCGACTGAAAACATCTGCACCAGAACCTGAAGGTGTTCTATCTGTGATCTATTTTGAGCTATCTCTGAACCAACAACTATCTGCTCCTAGTATTTCCTTCTCCCGGAGGATATAGTCCCTTCTACTCGGGGAGGGGAGGAGCTATATCTAGAAGGAACTCCATGGCTGCTGTGGCACCACTGATTGCCAGACAACAGAAAAGCTTACTGTTCCTCTGGAGGACAGTAAGCTTCGCCTGAGCCTTTGGCTACCAGGCAATTGCTCCATTAGTGATCATTGGTCTGACAATCATCACATAAATCCAATTTATTTGTTTGTGACCTGAACCCCAAGTTTTACCACAAATCCTACGATATACCCATAGTCTGGCTTTGTGTAAAACTTTTTCCAAGTGAGCGTTTCAGGTGAGTTTTTCATCAAGGACAATGCCAAGATATTTTACCTCCGTTCCAAATGGAATGATCTCACCATTGTGGGAAAGTGGCGTTAAATAGTCCAATTGTCTCCTTCTGGTGTAAAGGAATATCACAGTTTTGCTGGAGTTGACATGCATCTTCACCCGCAGTCACAAACTGTGAACACTCTCCATCGTGCTTTGGAGGATATTACAAGCTACCCGAGACGTGGACCTTGTCAAGATGTATAAGTCATCTGCATAAGTTTGCAGATCTACTTTTGTTCTGTCCAGAGTCCAGAGCATCAAACAGATTATACATCAGGACCTACCACAGAAGGAAAGATAGTACCCCACCTTGAGGACAGCCTCTTGTGGCCCTGAACCTAATGGCCTCGCCTTGAAGATTCGTACCCAGTTATGGTCGATTCTTTGCCTTTTCTAGCCAGAGATGCGTTGTCGAATGTTCCTTCAGTATCTAGAAATACAGCAATTTTACAAGTAAACGTGCACAAACTGTGTTAATTGATATAGGTCCAGATCAAATGAAACTTACCAAGTTTATTTAATCTAAGTAGTATACAGAACCCGATTTGAAGTCTATTTTATAATTACACGACATTCTTCATTCGCTAGTAGATTCTTTGTTGATTTAAATATTTTCATGACGGTAGTAGGTTGAACAACTGAAAACAATCATTGAGAAACATTTATTGAAATTATTTGTATAGTTTGAAAAGTAAATGTGAAGTTTCGTAACATTTGAGTTCATTTTCTTTCGACTTCTTTCTCCCATATTCGAAGAAAAGTATTTTTGCTTTAATATAAAGACGGGGTAGGTAATATTAAAATCATTATCTGGTTTTATTATAACCTCACAATATAATTTCGGTTCCTTCATATAATTATTTTTCGCCAGCCGTTAAACCAAGACAATCGAAAGGCGGTGTCAATAAAAAATTCTCTGAAGAATTTCTCAAAAACAAGGTGAACCAATTAGCATCGACACCAGTGGAATTTTTCTATTGATTCGCAAAGCCACTTAAGTTCTCAAATTTCTGGCATTTTTTATAGATATATCTGGGGGTTATTTATCGGCAATCAAGCAGAAGACGTTAAACCATAGAGTCCAACAAAGCGACTATAAACTGTCGGAACTATTGAAGACGTCGGGTGTCCGTTGTTGTGGGACTCCAGGGGGCCGATTGTTCGTATGCAAAGACATTCACCGACGGATGGTTTACGTTCTTCTGTCAATGGTGCGGACCCTGGAGATATACCGAAAACCTGGGGCTTACCGTCTTCGCTTATACAGGGTGATGAGAATTAGGCAGGCATCGCATACTGTTCCTGTTGAAATCGAATATAAAACGTTGATCTCCTCTTTGAATTTAATAGTGTTAGAAGACTTTTGTTGATGTTTCAAAAGGCTTATAACATGATGTCAGAAGTAGCTACTCGCCTGAAAAAATTGCAGCCCATAATTCAAGAAAAGTATAAAACAAATCATTTGACATTTGGTGAAGTCAAAATGACGTCTCTCTAGCGAGTCTGTTTACGACATTTGAAAACAAAAATTCGAGATATATCAGTAGAGAGTTGTCCTGGAAATTTTGAGAAGAAAATTGCATTAGATAATTTAGGAATCACTTGATACATGATTAACATTTTATAAGTGTTGTTCATGACGAAGAATTTCAAGAACGAGGTTTCAATGATGAACGAGAACGAAAATGTTTCCTAGTTACAGCCAAACTCAAACAATTGTTCATGCAGCTGCAGTTTCGTAAGAATGTATCATCTTTCCCTCCAACCGATTTCCTGGAGTCTTTGAAGTTCACTAAATACTCACTAGGGACAAGATTATTGTTTAGAATTCTTGGAGTTTCTGTTGAATACTCTTCGTGAGCAAAACAATAGCAAAATCAACACTTCTGACCCGCTCTGTATTGAATCATTCCGTACATGCTATCTCGTCTTGTAATTGTAAATCATTTGCTGACAAAATCCTCACATGTTTACTTTGTAGTAAATGTTCAAAAGGTAGTAAAAACGTATGTGAATTACTGGAACTTGCGTTTTCTAATATTACTCATAACCAGTCCGTGCAAAGCTTATTGTTTAATCATCTATAAATGCAACTTTCAACAGGTGATGATTGACTGTTTTGTCAAACATGCGCCAAACTGACTGACTGTTAGGGACCGTTCAAGTATTACTTGAGCACTATGAGGGCGCAGAGGGTCTTTGCTTTGCTTATTTTGGATGACATGGGGGTAGGGGAGTCTAGATGATGATTACGTCATCGGTAGTTATTTACTTTTTTACACG
>WOGN01008911.1:0-11059 GCA_015342105.1 Leptinotarsa texana
GTTGATTTTCAGGTGGATGTAAGCATGCAATAGCTTTAATAGCTTGGCTGCACAGGCGTAGCGAAGATCCTTCCTCTACTAGTATCGACTGTGGATATCCACGATACGCACAACCCTAAAGTATATAAGAGCTGAAGATTCAGGTAGTAGTTCAAAAGCCAAACCTGCTCCATCTGCGAAAATCGAAGCCAACTCTAATAAACCATAGCAAAAGCATCGGTCACATGGAAAGTCAACTCATGATATACTACAAGGAAAAAAGCAGAGTAGAAAAGTTATCCATTCATCATTTAGTGAATACAGTACCTACTAAATCGGCTAACGCCACAGAGTCCATCAATTATTGCAGGAGTATGATGGACACATCATCTTGCAATGAAGCCAATCTAGCTACAATTTATCAGAATAACTGTCCGCTGTGGCATGAGCTACGGTATGCTAGGATTACTGCTTGGAAGATGCATGAAGTAACACACTGCAAACTTTTCTAAGGCACTTTATGTGAAAGTATAATGGGAGCAATTAAATTCAAGGACACAGAGGCATGAAAAGAGGGCGTTTGCTAGAGAAAAAAGTATTGAAAGAAGTTGAAAAAAAAGAAACTAAAAATTAATGGGTGTGGTTTGATCTTAAACCATAATTATCCCGTATTTGGTGCATCTCCTGTTGGTGAGGGTATTGATTACAGTATTAAAATGGAATGTCCATCATCTGAGAAAGCCATGAGTAGATATGTTTCAAAAGATGTTATATTCTCAAAATGTATGGCTCAGGTCCAAATGCAGATATGTATTTTTCAAATAAAAAAGGGCTTTTATGTATTGCACATCATGATTTTGAAATATCAAAGAAAGTAGACATTTATATTGTAAATTATGATGAGAAATATTGTGCAATAATTTTGGAAAAAGCATGCTCTTCTGGAGTAATGCTATTTTTCCTATTATATGTAAAATTATCAAATAAATCATAGTAACAGCAGCAAGTTGAAATTTTAGTTGTCAGTTAGCCAAGTTACTTGTAACCTATATTCATTGTATTTGGAGTTTGTACATTGAAAATAAGGTACCTTCTGAGTGTGCCACACCAATATGAATAAAAATAAAACACTTGGAAATTTTATTTATTGAAATTATCAAGTGATACGATATAGAATCAACTATGTTCACCTCTCTGTGCTTCGGATCGCTTCGTTGACATGTACTTTGACGTCACATATTTCCGCCAAACGGTCGACCGTTTGAATTGTCAATATTTGGTATACAATTTTATTTTTTTTTCTGACTAATTATTCATGTTTTTGGCATCTATCTCATGTTTCCAGTATTTGCATGCATTATATAATCGATTAGAACAATTAGAAAAAAATACACATGTGACGCAGCAAGCTTGATATTTGTGGTGTTCGCCGAAAAAAAGGTACATAGTATACGAAAACAAGTTTTCGAGAAAAACGCGTTTGAAGTTTCTCACTGTATTGCTACTATGTACACGTCTTCAATAGGGTGTAAGGTCTTGATACCATATATCTGGGTGTCATTTCTGGGTTTTCCATCTCATCACCAAAATGTTTTTTTTAGTTTGGTATTCAAGAGGTTTTCAATAGAGAATGCGAGTCGAGTAATGGAATATATGATACGATATGCAATGAAAATGAATCTTCTGCTAGTTTTGGTTTAAATATTATATCAGAAAACTGAGAAACAGCATCGTAGAATTTGAAGAATATGTTGCCCCTGCTGATTTTTTCAGCGAATGGTTCGGAACACACGATTACTAAATAGGAGTGGAAATGTTTTTCTCAAGTTTGAAGAATAACATGTGAAAGAGCATGAATTCAAGTGTCTGAAACCACCGTTTGAGTCACAACTCATTTTTTGACATATTATGAACACCACATATCTCTTATAACAAATCTTATTATCAGTTACAGAGCTCGTTATTCTTAAAAAACACTGATTTTACATTTTGCTTCGAACACAACTGGTATGATTCATATCTTCACAATTATTAAACTTCAAAATCAGTTTCACAATCCATATGTATGGCTTGAAAACTCAAAGTGGAGCTCAAGAAAATCATTCAATACGCGAAACTCAGTTGACTAGTTGAAGAATTATAAAGAATAACGCAGAACAGACACCGTCAAAAATAAATTTGTATAGTTTTGATAACAATGTGTCTATGACATAAATTAAAATGCTTTTAGAAACTGTATCGGGGAGAGATACATACCTTTTAATAAGTAAATAAATATTCTGAAATGAAATCTCGAAACATGCATCTCGCCCAAAATACCTACATCGTAGGTTCTGGTGAATGCCTGCCGGAATACAGCTAATTCTCCAGCTAATACCACGCTGGATAATGAATCATATCTAACATACATTTCTGCAAGATACCCCACAGAGAATACTCTTGCAGATGTTTCTCGTCAATTCAAAAGAAAGACCATGCTGAAATTAGTCGATTAGATCGCCTACAAACCAGTTTTGAGGTGTTACCTGTCATTAGTGCAGAAAAAATTCGACCCAAACAGCAGTGTGCTTTGGACTCGATTAATTTCAACACGACTCGACTATTACCTGTGAGGTATCTTGCATGAGTGTCTTTCAAATATAATACGGAGGCACATCTTGATAGTTCTCCAAGAATATCAGACATAGGTCACCAAATTGTGCCTCAGGGAACTTTTCGTTTTAGTGGTTACCGCAAAGTCTATTATCCGCTACCTACTATGAATCCAGTCTCGAACGTAATATTATACATTTCAAGAAGCAAAACCACACGTTTCTCTGCGATTCTATGATCACGGATATTGATAATCGAGCCTTTGTTGAGATTCAAAAATGACACCCATCCCGTGGCACAGGTAGTGTTGTTCATAAAGACATTACTCTCCGAGAGATAATTTTGAAAATTATGCCCGACCACGCCACAATAATTATTGTGGGTTTGACGTCTGACCCAATTCACCGACGTACAGATAAAAGATACGAGAATTGATAGGTAATATTGCAATAGGAATGCACGTAATGAAATAGTGCTATTAAAATTACTATTTTCAAGCGGGTCATATATTTCAAGGTGTTTATCAAACGAACAGAAACGGTTTGTCTACAAGTCGAACCTTTCTTCGTAGTGCGCGCGTTGTAGGAGTTTGTTCCACTTTGACATTTTTACAGTGGAAAACCAGCAGCATTTTTAGCAACGTAAATAATACCTACCCGGAGATAACGTAAAATGTTAGCGAACAAATCATGAAATCTCATTTATAATAACAGACTTACGCCTTAATTGGCCTGTGTTTAATCCTATCGTTTATCATGCAAGTATGGCGAAATGGGGGATTTAAATAGTTTTCCGGGCGTGATTGATATTAATCGACGTCACGTGGACTCAATGGAAACAAAAATTCAACATTTTTTTATGAAAATATGAAGAATTTTTGTCTATCGTATCGAAATGAATGTCATTGATTTTGTTGACTCTCTTTCCCTTTTTTTGCTAATCCAACTGGTTACTGTACATCAACTGTTGAAGTATTCAATAAAAACTCATTGAAATATTTCAGTTGGTTCATGAATGTTTTTCCAAACTTGAAATTTTGTTTACAAACATAGTCAATATTGCGGTATTTCAGGTTTTGAATTTCAAATTCAAACTCTTATCTTTTCATTAAGCTACTTCAATTTTTTGCAAAAAAAGATCCACACTTACTTTCAACGAGAGCAACTCACTGAATGGCATTTTTATTCTAGAGTTATTTCAGATTTTCACATTTGAATCTTTCTGGGTCAGAAATTATTACGAATCTAAAATTTCATCGTTGTATATTTTGTAGGAAAATAAAAAAATGTATTCATAGGTACTATTCATATCAGGTCACACAGTGAAGAGTATTTCTTTAAAAGAAGAGCATAGGTTGCTTTGAAATTTATATACTCCATACCATACTCCATAATTTTTTACACATGCGTTATTACATTTGCCGAGCTCTGCAAGTGTATATTAATTTGAATTGAAAAATCCTCCACGTTGATTCAAATTTGCCAATGTCTTGTTTTGAACATACATTTTATCTTGTTTTAAATAAGAGCATTTTCTCTGTATAAAATTTGATTTTCTCTTAGACCGAATTCATTTTTCATTGAAAGATAGAGGTACTTATAGTTTTGACAATAAATTATAATACAAAATATACCTTTATACTTTTTATACCACCAGAAGATATAAAAAGCTTCTATATGTGACAGGAACATTCTGATTTCAACATGTAAATATTTGTTGAATTCCGAAACGTCTTTGCTTTCTGTAATCACTTCAGAAATATTTTTATGTTATTCTTTGGGAACGAATTGAATATACCCTACTCAACTTCAAATTATTTGATAGATTTCTTTTAGGAATGAAATATGAATTTCCAAATACGTGAGAACAGTGAATGCTGTTATTTAAATATCGAATCATATTCTACTGAGTATGTTTGTATGATCATGAGTTACATTTTTTTATTGAAACATTTTATATTTTTCATTGATCCTCTAATGAATATTTTGAAAGGCAATTTTTCTGTATAGACTTCTGTCCACTTCGAAGAGATTTGAGGTACGTCTTTTGAATTGATTATTTATTTCTGATCAAATAATGTCTAAGCACCTTTTAACTTGATGAAAAGAGAAATGAAAATTTCTATGTTTTTTACCACTTTTATTTGTAACTAACGTTACTGCAGTTTCGTCCTATATGGACATTTTCAAACTTTCAAACTAAGAATATTTCATCACATTCGATAATATATACCATTCAGGTACTTGACTGAGTACCTGAGTACCTGAGACTGAGTACCTGAATTTACAGTTTACAATGTGCATGTGCCAATTTGAAAACCGGTTACAAATAAAAGTGGTATAAAACATAGAAATTTTCATTTCTCTTTTCATTGTTATACATACGCCCTATTCAGACATTTTGGCTTGATTGAAATTTTGTTTGTAAATCGTGGGATGCTGAGCTATCATTCATTCATACTCCATTTCTAGAAAGAATGGTTTCGATGAACATGCATTATTTTAATTTTTTTTTCTGTTAACGATTACGGGGTAATTATTATTACCCATGATCTTCTTCATCGTCTACGTCGGCTTCTTTTCATTTATTCACATTAATTTTTAACATAATTATTATTTGGAACATTGTAACATTTCCATTTCCATTATATTTTTTCTATGTCTGTTTTAATCAGTTCTTCCGATAACTGACTCGAGACATTTAATCTTTGAAGAACTTGTTTTGATAACAGATATGGATTTGTCAACTTTCTTCAATCTGTTTCGTTTTTTTATATGAATCAGAGATAGAAAACAAAATGATGAATATTTTATTTGAATTGACCATTTTTTTTAACAAACTCATTCAAACTGTGAAATCTATGATAATTAGTTTTATACTCACGCTAGAGACTGGTGAACATTAGCTGGAATCGAACGAATGCTCTTGTAGAGACAAATTTAACCTATGTAAAACAAAAGTAATGATTCAAGTGTGAAAACCGTGAACATACTCGACACAGAGTGAAACTTCACACTGGACAATTTCTTGTCACACCAATTTTATTTGACAGCATTTAACTGCTTCAAAATACCCCTTCGGACCAATCTACCAATGCATAATCACTTGCACGATAAATATTCATCACCCCATGACAAATGAAATATGGACAAATTTCATTGACAAATTCATGTGCGCTAATGCAGTGTGATGGTAGGTGTTCATTGAAATGGCAAAACAATGTATTTCCGCGGGACCTCGTACGTTGTAATTCGAAAATGGCAGTGTAGGATGACATATTATGATAATTAATATTTCATGATGTTTGTCATTCATTACATTCAGGAATTTATGAGTCGTCACGGGTATAAGGAAAATTAATATACATATGATCATAGCCCGTATCCGGTTGGGAAATAATAATAATGATAATCGATTTCTGTAACGCTTATCACGACCTCCGTTTCACCAAATAAGTTGGGATATGAAAAAAACTAGTCCATCTTTCGGAGACATCAACTCTTGGTCCCGCTCAATCATTCAATATTGTACGAATTAAAGTTTCATGGATCTGCAGGAAATAAAATCATGGAACATTTCACAAGTAATTTTCCTGCTTCAGTAACATATGTTATACTGTTTGTTATTTCTGACGAACCAACTGCTGAAGCCAAACAGTCTAGCGCTTCTGTTTTCCCTGGTGAAATAAACACTGCTCCTAGACAATCTGGAAGAAAAAGGCGAAAGCTTGCGTGGTCTTCAGATTTTTCAATGTGAAGTTTTCGTATGACTTCTATATTTTATAATCTTAGCTTCGTTATACTCTTTCACATGACTGATACTGTTGTATCTGTCCTGCACTTTGAATATCCCGCGTGAAAAAATATATATAAAAAATGTGAAGAGTGAAAAAGAAATGAAAAACCTACCTATGAATGTGATGTATCAAAGTAAACATTATTTTCGATCATTCAAAGTACCAACGTCACAAAAGATATCATTCATACATTTTTATTATGATTGAAGTATTAAGTGAAATATTGTACATCATAAATATATCTAATATTGAATGGTTTTTTGTATACTGATGAAAATACGTATTTTCCGAATCAACGAGGTTTTGTTCTTCGACTGAAAAATGAAAGTCAGAAACATAATATTTCCTCTGTATTGTATGATTCACTTCAACATCAAAATAATTCATTGAAATACCCAGGATCATATCCCATGATATTTTTTGAGCTGATAGAAATGCATATTAATTCAATGAAAAATCTGTATTTTTTCTGATGTATCACGTTAGAACTGTAATATTTTATTTTTGTATCACTAGAAATAGATAAGTAACTATTTGATCACCGAAGTTATGAGCATTCCCAAATATAGTTATTCTGAGGTAATATGAAAGACATTATTTTTGAAAAATTATTAATGTTTCTTACTGAACTTTGTTCATATTTTATGTCTGAAGATCCACTAAAACAGCTTTATTTTGGAATGTTACATTTTTCCATGGACAAAACACAAGCACTAGATGAAAATTCTTAAGGCATTCTCAGAGCGGTGCCTGTGCGAAAGTAGCGATTGACATTGGATTTGAAACGCTGGAGATTAAATCCATTTGGAAAAAAGTTCTCAGGAAGTTTATTCCACATAAACGCAGTTTTTTAGCTCAAAGAATTCTTAAACAGTGAAGTTCAAGGTATACTGAGTTGAAAATCAAAACGATGAGCAGTTACAGCCCGTTGCGTATTTCTGATATGTTTTGCTCTCAGTGGAATCAAATATGCCTAGTCACTTGATCACCTCTCGTGAAAGTATCTATAGAAGAGAGACAAATCTCCGATCCGTTCCAGGCTATCAAGGTTGCACATGATGTCCGCGTCCGCTCTTTTCTGGATGGAATCCATCCACTTTAGGGTATGTTTGGGGACAGAGCTCCATACGTGACAGCAATACTCCAAAGAAGATCTGATCTGAACTTTATAAAGCATTGAAATTTGCTGAGGTATGTACAGTTTTCTGTTTCGGAACAGTGCTCCAAGCTTTGGAGGAGCAGCTTTTGCCATTCCATATTGGTGTCCATTTCATTTTCCAACAAACCTATCGAAGCAGAAAGCGGAATTGTCTGACCTGACATTGATATATTCGTTTCGGATACATTTATTTATATTCTTGGAGAAAACGGATGCCTGAGTTTTTGTGGCATTTAGTTGAACCTGGTTACGTTCACCCCAATTCAAAAATCACTTCTAGATCCTCATTGAGATATGCAACCTCCTCCTGCCGGTGAAGATGTGCTTCAGCAGCCCATTTCCTGGAATCCAAATGGAATGAAGAGATAAGTGTGGTGTCGTCAGAAAAGCAATGTATTGGAGTCTTGGTTTTTGCCAATAAGTCGTTGATAGACAATATTTTTACGATTCGAATTTCTTTTATCACATATTGCATCATGAACATACCTCATGGATTTAGATCATCTCCAGTGACTTGAGGAAAAAAACATTTTTTTGTTTCAATTCAATAAATCAACTTCTCTGATAATGATCATGAATTTCACCTGTAATGATTGCTTCTAGAGCTGTGAGTGACTAACAGCAATGAACAAAATTTTCCCAGATTATGAGAAGCACAGATGATACGATAATAACAAACTTGAGAACTATTAGTATTCAAACAAACAGTTAATTTTTAGAATTTCTCCTGCTATTCCTCCTGTACATACTATTCATTTAACTGTTCATGCACTATTCATGCAACTGCTTGTCGACAGAGTCTCATAAAATACTTCTGAATTGAACAAATATGGTTGCAAAGTTCTGTTGAAGAACTTGCTATAAAACTCATCAAGCTTGCGTCCCCTGTAAAAGCAAAAATTGATCAACTATAGGCCTTTTATTTCAGTATTAGTGACTTTACTAATCATTCAGAGAGTAACGGATTAACAAATCTTTGAATATAATAAATTCTTCAACGTTATATCAGTTCATGGATATGAATTCCGTAAGAAAAGGTTATTAAGTACGTACTCCCTTCTTAAGTCCTCATGCGAGTTAATCATGCAATTCAATTATTTCCCGAATATTTGAACTATTATACATCAATTTTTTTTTGATGAATATTGATGAATGAATATACTGCACCAGTGATGACAGCACTTTCATTTTATTCTTTGTTTTATACATCGAAATATTAGGTGGCATTACATAACACCAACAGAAGAAAGTTCTGTTTGAAAAAAAATCTGTTTAAAGTCTGTTTTTTCGTTAATCAGCTGAATCAAAACAAAAGATTTAGTTGCCACTATCCAACTTATTTTAAAAAAACTTTCAACTTTCTGTTCGATTATTACGATTTTTTTCGTGATTGTTGAAAATTCAGTATTGCTGCTTTTTCGATTCTCCTTCAAGTTGATAAATAATTTGAGTATGAAAACAATCCCGGAACTTTTGTCAAAGACAAGAGTTCGAGAAAAAATGTGTGCTCATAATCATAAAAATGCTAACTTGTCTAGACTTCTGCCTGAAATGTAACTATAATAAAAACTTTTCCAATTATATTATATGGAAGTCAGAAACGGGTTTCATATTCAAATGAAAGTACTTTAATAACTTTTGTTTACAACTTCTGTAGAGTTTAACGGTGGTGTGAAGTTTGGAAATTGAACAGTCAAATGTCGCTTTCTCATTATCCCTGGAGAGAATTTTCAAAGCAAAGAAGATAAGTGGATTTCAATTGATAACTTAAATTAGGTAGTTTCTTTGTTTCCTTGGAAACAAGAGAAGATTTCTTGAAACCTATATTACTGGTAGCTATTAATTTATCTCTAGAGAAAATATTATGAATTCTTTCATTGATCAATTATCAAACGATAGTTCACCATTTTATAAAAAAAGAAATCGAGAAAATTTCAGTTCGAAGTAGCATAAAAAAATCAATGAATCTGATTTCAATGTCTTATCACGAAATTGAATATTTCCCTATGAATGATAATTTCGATGAAATTACTGTCATCTTTTTGAATTAGATCCGCGATAATTTATCAAACAGATTTTGCTAACATTTATTTGGTGATCAACTTAGATTTGCATTTCTTTAAAGATAGTCATGTAGTTTGGGTATCATCAAAAATGTTTTGGACAATAATCAAAACTGTAAACCTGATCTTTATTTTTTTTATTCGGTTTGTTATTTTGATTTTTCTGGTGATTTTTATTCTCCTAGGTGACATTTTCTGTACTGTGATTCCATAAGCTCATACATCTATTAATCGATAAAAATATTGATGAAAGTACCACATATGTAGTGGCCAACCATCATTTATCGCGTCCATTTCCATTTCATATTTTTATTCATCATAAGATTTTCTAACATGTCATAATGTCACTGATAGAAGAAATGAGGAAGTTGGATGTTTCTACATTCAATTTCAATGGAGGTATCGTTTAACATTCATAGATGTTAGTAAATTAATGCAATAGTTACTATGTTGCAATAGTTACGTTACCAATCTAGTAAACTTACGAAAGTAAAAAATTAATAATCACAATTTTTAAAGAACTTATGATTATTTATGAATGACTTCTATCAAAACCAACAAGCCGTGTCAATAACAAATCCTAGGCTATTGCACAAGTCAATCTCTTGAAAAATTGTCATTAACGTCACCAATGTTTCCATCAGCAGAGGTATCGTTGTCAGCAGACTTGATATGAATGATATCAATTTCGTCATTATACTTTTTTTTGAAAGAAAAAACACAAGCAGTGCAGAAATAACCTCAAAGCACTCTAAGAGCGATGCCTGCGCTGAAGTAGCGATTCACATTGGATTTGAATCGCTGTGCTCCAAATGAGATAGTTTTCAACAATCCCAATCTTGTACATGTACAAGATTAATTTCGGTTTGGAATTCAGAGACCATGTATCTCCTTCCACACATCAGTTTAGGTGGCTGAAAAATTTCAACATAAGAGAATTGCATCTGGCTAACTTTGCTCATAACCTCAGAATATAATAAAAAAAAAAGTTGAAATGCAAACGCTATACACATGCTAGAAATCCCAGAAATCGGATTGAATATTCCATCCCACAGCGTAAATCCAAACAGTTTGAGCAATCCTCAATTAGGCCATTACTATCAATGATAGTATTGGAGAAAATATGAAACAGTTTTCTTTTTTATTTTTCAAATATGGATTTGCAAAAATGCCTCAATAATATATAATAAAATCATGTAACCAAAAAAAAGCTTTTCAGAATATTTCCCGTTTTAGTTTATCGTTTGACAGTTTCCTGAAAATCATGTTGGAATTAATTTTGAATATAGAATAAAGAAAATACTTTTGTCTAGTTTCTACCATGTTTATTTAACGTTACGACCGGTTCTGGCTTATAAGGCTTATAAGGTAAGAGTTACTTGAAAATGGCCTTATAAGCCGAAACCGGTCGTAACGTTAAATAAACATAGTAGAAACTACACAAAAGTATTTTCTTTATTCTATATTCAA
>WOGN01008912.1:0-11058 GCA_015342105.1 Leptinotarsa texana
AACTGATAGAAAGTCCTCCTGAAACAGCTACTTTCATATAAACATTGAATTACACGAAAGAAAAATTCTTTCGAAACAAATACTTTTATATGAACAATGAATTATACAGAAGATACTTTTAGATTTATTATGAATACTGTTCATAAAACAGTAGTGATATTAAAATTCACTACTGTCATAAGTGCGATAATATCTATTTTATGAAACATACGTTACGAAGATTGAAACACTTGCCATCTGTTTAGCGGTAGCTGAAGTTCTTTGATCTGGTCAACGTCTTCTCTACCTTTCATTATAGAAAACTTTTATTGGATCTAAGTTTATCTAAAGACTTTAACATTAGAACTCTGCACCTAAAATAGAATCAACAGGGAAATTCCAGAGACGAAAATCACCTAATTCTATTGCACAACATCAAGAAAGTTAACGTTCATTTGATAATTTATAATATACCATGATTTTTCACTGCCATCTATTATTTGGTAGTGAGTATAAAGTATAATTCTCTTCAACATAATCGTTGTTTAACTAAAAAAACTAGTAGATGTCACTGAATTGAATGTTTTCTAATTAATTTTTATTAATTTTCTGTTAAATGAGCTTTGAATTCAATTTATAAATAATCACAACAAAAGAACAAAGAGCACAACAGATTTTGTATTCTATTTGGGATAAAAATTGACCTTTTGCATCTGATTGTTTAAAGACTGATAAAGATGAAATTTAAGACATTTTTTAGGGTTTTCAAAAGATTTCATGTGGGAAATAGATAACTGTTAGTCTTTTTGAGTTTTGATTTACTAGTACTCTTGTG
Source organism: Leptinotarsa texana (assembly GCA_015342105.1). Classification (NCBI taxonomy): domain Eukaryota; kingdom Metazoa; phylum Arthropoda; class Insecta; order Coleoptera; family Chrysomelidae; genus Leptinotarsa; species Leptinotarsa texana. The sequence goes on from WOGN01008912.1 coordinate 815, forward strand.
TAATAATGAACTTTAAGGAAGCGAGGCGTTGTGCAGATATTTCGAAATCAACCGCACCCAATTTGAAATTATAGTCAAGATCAAGTTCGTGTAAAAATGAAGGTCAGTGGAACCATTACTATCGGGGAGTCGTATTGATTCAGTTTATTTAGTTGTTTCTTTAATGAACTCCACACTGTCCCCTGATCAATTTTATTGAAACAGTTTTTACTACTTATCTGGGATGTAAATAGTTGAAATGTTGAGCAAATTTGCTTTAAAACTCTCATTTTCTATTGTATTTTTGAATATGAAAGTAGTGCAAATATAAGGAAAAATTGAATGTGGTTGGTGAAAAACAAATCTAAAAATAGGAAATCAAACCTTAATGACTCATCTTCAATCACGGTAATCCCTCACATTTTCATTAACAATAATGCTTTTGATTCTAAAGCTGAAGCCAAAAGTACAAAACTCAACATTGAGGGAAAGGAAGTTCTACGTTGAAAATGTCATTTGAAAATGGTACAAAATCAAAGAGAGAGGTTATTCTGGACCTTCTGACCATGGGAAACGTTGAAACTTTGTATAGTTCAAACGGAAATCGAAAACACACATACTTTCGGTGAAGGATTTTTGTAAATTTGGTGCTCTCCTGTTTGGCGGCGGAGCCGGGAAACGACAAACCAATTTATTGAATATTATTTTTCTCAAAATGGTTTAGACTTTCGCAGCTGGGGTTTTCAGTGTCACTGTTTTTCGAGTTTGGAAGCCGTGGATTTCTGAAATTTCTTCCTTCTTATTTTTCTTATCAATTACCAAATTCCTTTTCAGAACAATTCGATAATAACTAACAAAAAGAAATGTTTAGTGACAAAGATTGAATCAAATAAAAACAATTCCACTGAAATGTGGAATACACTGAAGCCATTGATAGCGAATAATAACAAAGAATACAATCTTACAACTATTGACTTGGGCAATGGTGAAATAATTTCTGATAGGACTTTGATACTGTTACGAAATATCTAACGTCGCCGCTGACCCAATTCCACGAAGGGAGCAGGTAGAACATCACGTCCCACACACGTGTGGGACGTTTAAAGTTTTAAAACAGTTTTATCTTCCTCTTGAAGATGATCACTTGGTGATCGAAACACGTGTCGAGGTGTCAAAATAACGGTTTGGTGTTGGAAAAACTCCAGTAATATTCATTACTACACCAAAGGTTCCAAACAGTGCATCATAAATAGCTTATAAAATCAACTATTTAAGAAGATGTTCCCCATATATGAGCCAGTGGTCTGAATTATCAGTTTACAACTCCATAATTCTTCCACATTTGAATTATTGTTCTACCATTCTGTTCTTTCTCAATCAAAATGGAATAAACAGACTACAAAAGATGCAGAATCGTGCTATGCGAATAATCTTACAATGTTCGAGGATAACACCCTAGCAAATATATTGCAAACTCTTCAATGGCTACCAGTGAAGAAACTCTTCGAGTACCATGATCCTACACCTTTGTTTCTTTTACTTCCTTCAATTTCTTGGAGCAGCGTTCGATGAAAGTGCAATGTAACGTATGGCCTTGGTTGGAGTTAGTTGCTCCGGTTAAACTGGTATTTTGCATTGTATTATCGCAGAGAGTCGAGCAAAATAGATTTGTTCCGGAATTTAATGTTTTTCCTATCGGTGGGTGGGGTCCGATACGAAGAAGTCAAGGCTATGTCTAAGAGTCACGTTACAACAAAAATGAGCAAAAATTATAGTTAGTATAAATCATATTCATGCAATGTGCAATATATCGTTTTTTGAGATTAACAGAAATTGTTTTGTGGAATGAATGATTTTGGTTTGAAGTGACAGTAAAAAACGGTTAGAAAAACAGAACTCCAAATATACATATATGAGCAGAATATAAATTTGTAGAAAAAAAAAAACTTCTGGGCTTTCACTTTTTTATCTGTATACAAAAAATTATGTGAACTACCAAGACAAATAAGAAAAAAATCAAGTTCAACACTTCAGAATGTGAACTACTTTCATTGAGCATTGAATTTTACGAACTTGAAATCATAAAATTATTGTTAACATTGTAAATATGGAAATATTGTTAGGTATGGTTTTTTAAAATTTCTGAGATATTTACTTTATTTCATTCCATTTTTTTTCAAAACAAATTGGAAATTTATTTTGTGGAATACAAATTATGAAATAACAACAAAAACTAATTGGCGCTCCGGGACGACTTGATTGATTCTAGTGGCGCATTTGCTTTTCCAGCTGCGGGAAAACCCGGAAAAACCTTCAGCACCTCAGCATCGGCAATGTCCTCTATTTCAAGGACTAAAATGTAGGGGTCCCAGAGGTTATAGTAAGTTCAAGATATCGCCAGAATATTTAGTGACACTTCTATCATCAAACTTGAACCAGTCCGTTTCGTCTTTGGCGAAATAATGACCAGATTCAACGTCAGAACCACAGTGAACAATGACTTAGTGGAGATTATGATAGTGGTCTGCTAGATTGAAGTTTTCATTTATTTCGAACCTTCGAAAGAGTTTGGTGCTTCCGTCAGAGGTTGAGTCATGTTTGAAGACTATCAGTGTTATCATTAGATTGACTGGTGCCTCAGCTATACTTGTTGTCTTATAATAGTTGGAGTTTCAGAAAGTCACATACGTTTTTGCTACCTCTTGAACACGTACTACAAAGTGAATTAGTGAATATTTTCCAGATCTACAAACACAAGAAGAAATAGACTTTACGAAATAGTTCAATCCAGAGTGGGTCAGGAGTATTGAACCTGTTATTTTTCTGCTCAAGAAGAGTATTCAACAAGAACCCCAAGAGTTTGAAACAATCCTCTTGTTGTCCTAACGAGTATCTAGCGGACTTCAAAGACTTTGGGAAATCGGTTGGTGGGAAAGTTGATACATTCTTAAGAAACGTCAGCTGCATGAACAGGTGTTTGATTTTGAAGAATGAGTAGGAAACATTCTCGTTCTCGTTCATCGTTAAAACATTGTTCTTGAAATTCTTCATCATAAAAAATACTTGTAAAATGCTATTTATTCCTAAATTATCTTATCCAGTTTACTTCGCAAGATTTTCAGGACAATTCTTACTGATTCGTAAGAAAGAACATGTTCCACAGATTCGGCTCTTGCTTCATGAAGCTCTTCCACTGAAAGGGTACCAAAACCATGAGGACTGTAGCTCATATTTGTGGAGCAAGAATAACAAATGCAGTTGATCATTACCATAGCAACAAAATAACGATTGATAGCAAATTTGATATGAAAAAAATATGAAATTAGTTGATATTTTGAATTTTGAAAGTTTGCATAGTTTCACTTTCCAAGTATAGCAATTAACTCTGGAGATCAGCAGCGATAGTGAGTTTGAAAATGTGCCTTACGAAATTTCCAATACAGCAGCTGCTGCTTCAGTTCCTTTATTGCATTGTTTTCAGTCGCATTTGTAATTTATGTTATTATTATTAGCGAAAAATATACTGGAATTTTGTTGTGATGCTACAAATAAACGTATTTTTTACTACTATTATTATACTTCGTGGCAATGAATTTACGGAATAGTCGTTTCAATCAATAATCATATTTTAGTGCGAAACGAAATTAGTTACTTCTTGAAATAATTCTTCCATTTCGAATGATTATGATGAAAAAATAAACCTTTAACCAGATCCAATTTTTATTCAGTCTACTATCACAAACTACTACTCTCACTCAATATCCTATTAATAAATATTACAAGCATGAAATATCATCAACATATAAGAAAAGTTGATTTGAAATATTTACATATAATTGAATTTTTGGAACAGAGGTTGAAAAATGTATCACTTCAGATTGAAATAATTGTTAGAGTTTTCAAAAAAATTCTCCATCAGCTCCAAAGTAGTAGCTACATCTCGTTTGCGAGCTGACAAACATTTATTAGTCTCTTTTTCAATAATCGTAAATGGCTTCTGCTATTTTCTAAGCACTCTTGAAACTGAACTGGAAACCATCTGGAGACCTATTCAAATTCAACTTTCCAGGAGGATAGAACCTATGAGGTGCTGGTGTGGTGCTTTGGTACTGGGGCTGAGGACGGTACTGAGGCTGAGGCTGGTATTGGGGCTGTGGCTGGTATTGAGGCTGGGGCTGAGGCTGGTACTGAGGCTGTGGCTGGTACTGAGGCTGTGGCTGGTACTGAGGCTGTGGACGAGGCTGAGAGTACTCAGGAGGGTTGTACTGAGGCAGTGGGGTATAGTTAGGTCTAGGCGCCACTGGTAAGGTGGTGGGAATAGGTTGTGGGATCCCATCTCCAGTAGCCATGAATCCGTGTTTACCAGCGGTGTAACTGATGGTATGTCTTTGGCCGTTGGGATCCACGTAAGAGTAGGAACCTTTTCGAGTGCCGTCCGGGGAACTTTCTTCTTTGAAGTTCACGCCATCTTCTTGCTGGTACTGGGCACCAAATCTGCCGTCGGCTTGAAGGTAGCGGTCTTCAGCTAGAATGGCAGCGGTTCTTGGGTCGCCATGGTAGCCCTGCCCGAAAGCTGCTGCTACTAAAGCTAGAGCTGTAACCTGAAATACGAAATTCAAGTTCAATATCGATTTGAGAAATTAAGAAGCGAGAGAACCAAAAACCAATGCTCTGTTTGAATAAAATGAATATAGTTTAAAAAACTGAAAAACAGGCTTTCAAAGAACATCGAACTGAAAAGTTATAAATATTTCTTTCAAGTAAGCTTAAAACAATAACGAACGAAAAATACTAGTATTATTGTGAAAAAAGCGTGGGCGTTTTGTGCCATATTTTTTGTATATCAAGCGCCGTCACTTCTTTCACAATAATACTAGTAAGCTTATTTAAAAGAAATATTTTCAACTTTTTAGTTCGATGTTCATTAGAAACGAATTTTTTAGTTTTTTAAACTATAATTTTTTTATTTTTTATTTTCGTATGCTAGAAAAGCGTGTTTTTTAGTCTTTTTGAACTATATTTATTTTATCTAAACTTTGGGATCAATCAACCATTGACCATTGATATTTTTCGATTCCGGAGAGGGAGCATGAAAATCAGCTACCAAACCTAAGGCAACACAAACAAACAAACTAACAAACAAACTAACGAATAAACTAACAAACAAACTAACAAACAAACTAACAAACAAACTAACAAACAAACTAACAAACAAACAAACAAACAGACTAACAAACAAACTAACAAACATATCAACATACATGCATACAGGTGAAGCTAATAAGAGCGTGTTAAAAAAATTAAACGTTATCTAACATCTAACGATGTTCTAACTCCACAAAGTTTGTGAAGATGAAAACGTTAGGTGTAGCTTATGAAATTACTATGGGTCTTTATCAAGTAACGGCCAAGTCGATCAGAAAAAATCTTGAATATCATTTCAAGTCTTTTAACAAACTTCAAATTAATTTGAAAAATTCAGTAGAGATGATTTATATTGTTGTGGTTATGATAAGCAAATAAAAAGTTCATGATTGGAATATCATCCTTGGAGGAGGAAAAAAAGGAGGGATAAGAAATGGAGTATCAATAAGACGAATCAATGATTATAGTCAAATATAATATAAATAATGACTCAATGGAAAAACAGAGCAAGAGAAAAGCTATAAATATAAGAACATAAGCTTATTCGGCCGGAAATACCAATGAGTTTCTTTAGAAATGTTTCTCGTTATAAACTAGATATTCGAATCATAATTATATTTTTTTGTAAACTTCTCCAATATTCTTATTCATTTTTCGAATGGTCGTTTTGAAGTACTAATTGTATTTTATTGATTATAATTCATGGTTAGATAATTAGAGCTTTCCAACATGCATGTCAAAATATTATGAAAAAAAATGGAAAATCGAAAAAATACTTTATGATACATTTTTCAGTTTGATGATAGCATGAGATTATGAAACCTTGGCGGATATTACTAGAACAGAAGCTATAATGAATGCAATAGTAACCATAAATATTTTGACAAAACCAGAATAACCACTTTTTTCTACAAAACTATGAAAAGTAGAGTGTTTTCACTGCCTGAAAAGAATTTTTTTAAATTTCATCGTAGGCTAGGAGTTTGAATTCTGATTAAAAAGTAATAAAAGCTGACGCCTCATCACATTAGCAATAAAAATGGAAGTTTTGAAGCGAAAAGAGATTTTCTGAAAGATTCCAAGTGAGGACAAGATGAACATATTCTCACCTTTTTTATTTGATAAAATCAGTGTTGTCCATTATTATTTATTCTTAATTACTTTTAACTTTTTGAAAAGATTTCGAGAAACTCCAAATGAAGTTGAGAAATTGCCGATGGCAATTTCGATATCGATTATACTTTACTGAGATTAATGTTGGAAAATTCTAAACTTAGGATTATTTCCATAATGTAGGTGTTATATACAATAGAATACAATGAGGAATTTTCAATGATCATAATGAAAGAACAATGAAATATTTCTCATTTATTCGTTTTATATACAACTATCATTATCTTTTTTAATTACATTGTGAGCTAGATATTTTTCTAAAAGATTAGGGAAAATTACAATGAATTGATACCTTATGTTGAGATCAATTTTTGGCTATTAAGAGTTGCAAACAATTCTGAAAACTATGAGTATTTATTTTCTTCGAGAGGAGAGAGAAATGCCCTATTTTCAAATCAGATATATGACAAACATTAGAATGCAACCAGGGACTTCCAAAACCCTATTGAATAAAAAAAAATACAAAGACAAACAGATGAAATGAAATTAAAAGTGGAAAACAGATGAAATGAAATTAACAGTGGAAAATTTATTAGTAACATTGTGAAATAAGGACAAATTTCGAGAAACTTCGAAATGAGGACAAGAAAAAGATTGTCTTATTTATTCTTTTTTTCATTCAACAAGATTTGTATTGACTATCACCAAATGTTTTGATTCACTTATGAGCTGTTTTTTTATGTTGAGATCATTTTTCTTCCATTGAAAATGATTATTTGTGAAAAAGCCTGAAAATTATATAACTTATCGGAAAAAACGCCCTATTTTAATAATAAATATGTGTTGGAAAGAGTAGAATGCAATCAGAAAATTTGAAAACCATATTGAAGGGGTGAAATTCTTCAATATCAAAATCCCATTCACCCAATCAATACAGTATGCATATGATGGTCAACTGAACCGAAAAAGAAAGTTTCAAAGTCAAAAGCAATCCAAAGAAATGATGAAATGATAGCAGAAATGGATCAAGGAGAAGTTGAAGAGAAAAAATTAAAATATGTAATTAATTTGGTGAAACGATGAAAAAAAAGGCAAATTTGGAGGGACAAGGAAACAATTTCCCCATTTACTGTTTTTCTCATTCAACTAGATTTGTATCAACTATGATCAATTTCAATCCACTTGTGAGCTAGATATTTTTCGAAAAATTTGGGGAAAGTCACAGTGAATTCATACGTTATGTTGAGATCAATTTTTTGTTATTGAAAAACTGTGAACAATTCTGAAAACTATAACTATTCATTTCCTTCGAGAGGAGAGAATAATACAAAGAAGAAGTGATGAAATTATAAAAGAAGAAGTTAAAAATTAGAATCTATCAGTAACTTGGTGAAATGATGAAAGGACTAATTTGAAGAGATTTTGAAATGAGGACAAGAAGAAAATTGTCTCATTCATTTTCATTTTCATTCAACAAAATTTGAATCATAATCTATTTTATTTCACTTGTGAGCCAGATATTCTTCCAAAAGTTTGCAGAAGGTCACAGTGAACTGATTTGTTCATGTTTAGATCAATTTTCTGTTATTTGAAGTGGTTCTTTGAGAAAAATTCTGGAAACTATTCATTTCATTGAGGAAAATGCCCGATTTTCTTACTGAGGATGTGTAAAAAAGTAGAATGCAATCAGGGGCAATATTGAATAGTTGAAATTCTTCGAGATCGAACGAACTCCGGTAACTTCTATATGTTTACCCGCACTGTATATCAAAGAACAGTCGACAAGTTACAGAATCAAGGACGTGGACACAAAGAAACCTGAAGAAACTAAAGGTCATCCGCATCAAAAGCGGAAGCAGTCCTTTCACCGCCGGGTTTGGTCACGAAAGCCCCCGAAATCTACCAAATCAGGTACACCAAACTATTTCGAATCAAGATGACAATTATTTTTGATACTCACTAATCTCAACATGGCGGACAACGTTGGTGACTGCTTCTAAAGAGGCAAGTCTACTATTACTACTGCCCCCCGCAGCTCTCATTTTAGTTTTATACTGAGGCACAACCTTGGCGGATACGACCCTGGAACACTCCCTATAGTATGTGCTGTACTCTCTTTTGGCGAATCAGAACAGATGATGATGCTGATATAATTATTTTCTGGTGGGATTGTTTCCCATTTAATGATGTCGCAGAAAAAATCAACGTTCCAAAATTCTGTTGACGAAATACTGTACAAATAAGTGTGGATCGTGATTTAACTGAAGAATTGAGGTAGGGTGGTGATATTTCCAAATTTTTATTCAAAATCTATTCATGATTTTATTTTTATTCTCTTACAGAATGAAAAATCCAATGAAAAGTGATGATATTGATTAGGTATATAATAATTTTGATTCTAAATTTCATTCATTTGCAACTCCGTCTCATCTCTTCTGAACCAATATTGTGAAGGAGAAATATTTGATTGTAACGGATGAACTCAAAAAGTACTTGATATATTCCCAAATTTTTTTCATCGAAAGCTACATTTTCAGCGAGAAACATGGGCTGTATTATTTTCCAAACAAATTATAGGTCCCAATGAAAATTACCAAAAAATACCTACAAAATAATTAAACATGCGTCAAAATAACTACTTTTTATTCAAACGAGTAAATCGAAACACGAAAAGAATCGAGGGATGATGACATTCATATCCTGATTTTAAGCCTTATCCTACTAGTTTTAAAATGAAGGTTGTTTATGTACAAGTAAATGTTCAAATTTCGCAGGCTACTTATCCAAAGTTACAATTTTCCTTGAGATTTTTCATTGAAACAGTAACGAACTGACGTTAATTGGAACAGTTTCAGTTTTTGCACTAACTTCTTCACCATCAAAGCAGTCTTCAGTATCAAATTTATTCATTCACTAAGTAAAAGATAACGAGGAAATCCTATATATCCACCAAGAAAAAGGGATTTAAATTTCTTTTAAGATTAATTGCGGAAGCGGCGTGAACAGGATTCAATGACATCATCGTTTTTGGATGATGTGTCTCACCTTGCTACATTTTTTTCAGAATATAGATCATTTGCTTTCAACGTCACGGAACTAGTTTCGTACTTGATTATCAATTCAAATGTTATAAATTCCTTCGTGAAATTATTGTTTCTGGTTTCTCTTCGCGAATTGAAGGGAAGAAGAGTTGTAGTTACAGACATTATCATTTATATCAGACCATAATGACAATATTTATTATAAATCATTATTTTGCAATTGGTACGGACACTGCTTATACAACTTGTAATACAAACGAGTTTCTGATTTGTTGCCTACCAGTGAGTATTCGATGAATTTAATAGTTTCTAATACAGAAGAATTCTTTACGCTAGTTCATGTGTATATTTATTAATGGTATAATGCAATAAGAGATGGAATCACTTATCCATTCACCAATCTCCAGCTACTAAACAATATTAGTTGAATAGTATAAGGACCAGTCTAAATTTTAGCTACATTCTGGTGAAGACAATTCTATTTTAGGTTGAATTTTCTCGAAAATATGTAGAGTTATATCATAACTCATTGCAAACTATGATACAAAAGCATGTGAAGTTTTTCAAAGTTACTTGGAAACGAAACATTTATTGAAGAAAAGTAAATTTGGAGACGAATTTTGAGAAAAAAAACTGCGAGATACATTTTTTTCAAACTATGAGGACGAAGGCAGATTTTAAAGAATATAAAGATGATCATCTACAAAATTTTCAGCTCTTTTTTTAGACGATCAAAATGAATAAACATACAGTGTCACCATTAAAGTGCGCACCATATGGGAAACTTTTTTATCGAAAAATTCCAATGAAGTTTAAGTTTTATATCCATATGCCAAAGTTTATGCAAATAGGATACAGTTAATGTTTTGCTTATTTTTGACAGATATCCCCTTTATTTTAAGAAACAAGTTCGGTTAATTGTCATCAATTCATGTATACATAACAAACTCATCATGGAGTTTAACT
>WOGN01008913.1:0-11058 GCA_015342105.1 Leptinotarsa texana
CGTTCGGCAGTGCACGAGTCAACCGGTCAAACCCCTGCCAGTATTATAATGGGCCAAGAGCTGCGGCTTCCTTGCGACCTAAAATTTGGGACGCCGCCAGAACAAGACACTGCGGGAGAAGACTATGTCAGCAAGCTTCGGCAGAAAATGAACGAGTCCGTCTGAACATTCGGAATGCTAGGGATAGTATGAAGAAGGCCTATGACATCATGGCCAATGCTGGAGGATTCGAAACCGGTAACCTTGTTTGTCTGTACAATCCTAAGCGACGCCGTAGTTTATCACCGAAGTTGCGGAACTCGTGGGAGGGTCCTTACAAAGTCATTAAAAAGAATAATGACCTCTTCTACCGAATCCATAAGCCACCTCGAGAAAGTCTAGGGTCATCCATTTCAATGGATTGGCTCATTATGCTAGAAATCACGACCAAGTTCGCGCCCTCAGATCACCAGAGGATGAAAATGCAGCAATTCATGTCCTTATACTCGAACGGACAGAAGGTCGCACATGGGTTAACTCGAGAAGAGCCACGAGACCTTCTCAAGGTTCCAGTTGATTACGCACTAGGTCACTTCGTGGCACAGGATCTCCAAATGTCCAAGGGTATCGCTGTGGTATTCAACAAGAAATTGGGTCAGCTCCAAACATTACGAGAACAGAATCCTGAAGTCGGAAGAGTGCTACAGTTGAAGAAGGGTCTGAGAAACATCTTCTACTTGGTGACCAAAAAGCATTCTCGAGACAAACCGTCCTATGAAGATGTCTGGAGGAGTCTGTGAGATTCATGTTGAAAACGATCTTCAGAACCAGCGGCATCAAGATTTTGGTGTCCGGTAACCATCTTTCATGATCGAGCATGAAGACATTGAGTGTTACTTCCATCTAACTCCACAGTGCAGATATGGGGAGTCCTGGTGCAGGTATCTGCACACGCCAAGGATGACATTTAGGGGCGAAATGTCTTTAAGAATGGGGTAATGTAACGAATCTGAAGTTGGCCCTGACCGATGTCTCAGCCAGTAAACACATGACTCATCGCGAACCGCTGCGAAAAGTATAGATGAGTGCCGAAACGACTACAAATATCTGGAGTGACCGTTGCCGATATAAAAACCGGTTTCCCGTCCCGAGAGAGCAGTCTGTATCTAGAAAGTGAATTCTATCTGTGAATTCTATCTGTGAAGATAAATTGAGCGTTAGTTGCTAAATGTTGTATATAAATTAGTTGTGATAGTGAAATATTGTCAAAAATAAATTGTTTGAGACAGTTAATTCTTTAATTCGTTACAGTATGATCGTGGTTCTTCACGAAGTTCCTAAAAATGTGTTTTTATCTAGTTTTATCTCATTCTTCTTTCCTAACATGTGTTATATCGTATAGAGATGTTGAATCGTAGATAAAAATGGAGAAGTAGAATGGCAAAACGTTTCTTTCCCGGAAATTAGTTATCTCCTAAAAATATACCCCTTTCAATTTGAAAATCTTTGGTAATTCGTGTAGTAATTCTGATATTATCTGTCGAAGTTGTTAACGAAACTTCAGACATTCAATTCTGCGGGCCTAAACAAACAAGACCTTCATTCAAAACATCTGCAATTTGTAACTATAATTTCTGAATTGCTATATACTTACCACTTAAGTGTCCATATGGATCGATACATTCGATAAAACATATAAAAATATCGCTTCAAATATTTCATTGCCTCTTTCAGTAATAGTTTCTGAGTCAAATTGATCATAAATTTTATTCACTTCTGAAAATTCAATGTTTTCTTACCACTAAACTCTCCAGTCCTACAATTCTCCGTGACATAAAAACACATCTGAATATGATACAAGCCACCTTGATGGTACCTAATATAGGGCCGCCTGTCTCAATATTTCATATAAATACGATGCCTAATGATAATAAATTCTCGATGACCTTTCCGTCACGGTCGTAAGTCTTCAGTGTCTGGATGGGAATGAAAGCTCTAGGGTGACATTTTCCCTCTAAATGTTAAAGCTTCTGTTACGACCCTGATACGTGATCTGTAACTTCATGAACGGTTGATCCCATTTGTTTGATATTTTTTACTTATTAATTTTTATTAACGGCGTTCGCGATACGAAAAGGTTTCTTGTGCTTCGTCAAATATTGGCTTTTCTTGGGGTATTATAATCGAGTAAACTAAACTTAGTATATGCTGCTCCCATTAGGTCCCCTCTAGCCACCGGTATTTTAACAATGCAACCTTTACTAGGTAGAAAAGCAGGGCGCGAAAGTTGACTTGGGCATAACGCGACTCATTTCATGTACAGAAAACAACTTGTTTCCTTTATACTAATTGCTGCGGTCTGATGATGCGTCAATATCATGACGGTAACTGAACTTTCAAATTAGCACGTTGTGGAATTCGAAATTATTTCAAAAATCTAATCAGTCTACATAAGTGTGTCAACAATAGATAAATATTGTTATGCTCATAGCTGAACGAAGCAAATAAATAGCCGAAAGAACAATAGTCAAGTCGTTTTAGAGAGTCTGCCTAGGAAAGTGAACATACCCAGCTGTAAATATGTATAAACTTTGTATTTTAGTATCATAAAAGTATTCTCAAAATTCACATGTGATTCGATGGCCGCAACTTGAAAAATTGGGTGTCAAAAGTCGAAAAACCGACTTTTTGCACGTTTTTTGCCAATATCTCGTTTTTAATGGGTTTTATGCTAATTGTATTCGTCACCAATATTGTAGAGAATTGAATTATCTAGGATTTTCGTTTCAAATATGTTTTCATACGTTGAATCGTTTTTGAGATAGAGGGCAGCTCGAGGGCAGATTAAATATTTTTTGAAATCAACTGGTTGTGTTGATCGAAATCAGCTCATTTAAGGTTTATAGATTATTACTCAATAGATAATTATGAATAATTTTCATTTTTTATTATCAAATACATTAAATTTCAATAGTTCTTCATTAATTATTTATTTTTAATTAAGTATCACCTACCTACCGCCTAGTTATAAATTTGTAGAGGGAAAAATATATATTATATCATAATTCGAATCCAATCTATAGTAATTACTCTTCAATGAATAAAAATGAATAGAAAAGAAATAAAATTTTAAATAATATTTTTTTAAAATCTCATTTAATACATTTGTGAATGTCAAAATTGAAAAAACAGATAAAATAATTAAAAGAATAATGAGTTTCAATTTCAGTTTTCTTCTTATTTATCGTTGTCGTCTTCTCGCAGCTGTAAAAATTAAAGAGCGCTATCATCTTCATTGTCATCATCACCCAGATTCGTTTTCAATTCTTCCATAATTTCTGGATCAAATGACCTATCTTCGTTAACATCGGTCTCATATGGTACAGCATCGAGACAAGCTTGCCCATTACACTGGCCACAAGCTAAAGAGCATTCCAACCACACTTTCCTGCAATAACATCTTCGACCACAACCACTTTTGCAGTTGCAGAATATCATATTGAGTAACTCATCTGGAGGTGGTGGTAAAATGATCATGATAGGTTCTAGCAATCCGTTACGCATTGTCCAACCCCATTCCTGGGATTCCAAATCATGTCCTAACCAAGTTTGAACTTGGTAATGAACACGATTGAAATGTTGGTGAACTGCTCTACTTGTTGGCGGGATATTTGATAACTGCACAGGTTTATTGAGCTTTGTTGGCTTGACATAATGTGCATAACGAAGATGATCGATAGTATCTACAGGCTTTGGAGCATTATAAACAGCTAATAAAGGTTGCAATCCACTATCAAATAATTTTTGAACCGATAAGTTTTCTTCTTCAAATGCTGCGGCAAGCTTATCCAAATCAGATAGTTTCTCTAATGTTTTTAAAAACGTTTTTTTCCTTTTCAAAAGAGTGCAGAAGTCATATCACAGCCGCTTAAAGCGTGAAGGAACAAAATGTGTTTTTTAGAACTTGTATATTCGTCGAAACTCTTAGAGGAGTATATTTCCGTTTTCACATTCGCTTTGCCAACTTTTTAAAAAAAATCTTGTCCAAGAGATAGTGTACGCCCAATTGAAATCACAAGTAAATCAATATCTTCACCGACTATAATTGCTGTTCTTTGACGTTTGGATTCTTCAATAGCTGTTTCAATAATGAGAACATCCGCATCATCTCTGGCCTGTTTAGTGTTGATATCAACAGCAAATTTTTCAATGAGCATAGTAATCAGCTTTTCTTTATTTTTGCTGTTTGATAGAAATTTTTGTTGGCTAATTGGTACAAACATGGTTTCATCGAAACAAACTTCGTATGTTTTTGAAATTGCAGCCATTCTTCTCTGCTGCTCCAAAGCTTTTATATTTTTACTGTAATCTGAGTATCCATCAAATACAACAATAATCTTTGATTTATAATCTGTTTGTAAATACCAAACGTATTTATCAAAAATAATTGAAAAAGTATCTTCTTTACTCCATACAACTCGATATAAATGAAATCCGTCATCAATAAAAACCGTTGCATTATTTTCATCGATATTAAAGTCGATAGGTGACATATTGTCATACAGTGACGATTTCGTGGTTTTTCTCATACCATCATTATCAACTAGCGATTTTGAATACGGACTCAATTCATGTTGAAGATATCATAATTATTCACTTAGTCATAATTTATGAACCTCAAATAAGCTGATTTCGATCGGGACAACCAGTTTATTTCAAATAATATTTAATTTGCGCGAGGACGAATTAGCGGGGCAGGACACCCTTTTCTTCATTTACTTACTTTCAATATCACAATAATCATACAATTACATATTTACATTTACATGAACATAATCAATCAATACCCAGTCCTTCTACAATAATAAAATAAAAAAATATAAAATAAAATAAAACATAACAAAACTAGCTTTCTGCTCCATATAACAATATCCCCTAATAACAATTCATCAATAATGCCTTTCTATCTTTTTTTTCATCCCATCGCCCAACTTGCCAAGTTTGTGTCGCCTTCGCTATCTACTTAGCCTGACTAATTTCTCATGGTTTATTTCAATGCCTGGCTCCACTGTAAGTCACAGATATCTCCTTCCTTTCCCTTAATGTTATCTCTCCTTTTTTCCTTTCCATTCGTTCCTTCCATTCGCGCCATCCAGTCCTGTCCCCGTCCATACATCTCTCAATCACGTGATCTGCCGTTTCTGGTTCTCCGTATCCATATGGCACTTCCGGTCCCAGGTTGAACCTAGCCAGGTGTCCTACAAAACTTGTAAAACAGTCACCCACTTTTACCGCACTGGCCACTGCGGAGTCACTGACTATCATGACGTTCTCTTCCGTACTCCACATATCCATCAGCTTCTCGATCGCAACTATCTCCGCCTCATTCACAGTGCTCTGTTCGTGGACTCTTCATCACCTCCCTCCCTCTCTCCCATGCCCAACCTATTCCTACTCTTCCTTCGTCTAACCTCATCCCGGCGTCCACATGCACCTCGGTCATTCTTTCTTCCCCGCTTCCCTCAACAATGTCCCTGCTTCCATGGGGCTACGCTATCACCACCTTTCACTCTATCTTCAATCTTTCTTGCTCTCGCTTCCGCGTGTAGTGGGGCAATCCCGGAAATCACGCAAAGCGCAGCCGTTGACGTTGTCCTGTACGCCCCGCTTAAGGCGATCAGAAAGGGCCTCTGCGCTGCGCTCAACTGCCTCTTTACTGTCATGCACTTGTAACCTGTAGAGCATCGCTTGTTTCGCCACCCTTTCATAGATGATTCGCACGCATTCTCTCCTGAGCCCAACATTCTTTCCGGTCCACCTTCTTAGTTTTCCCGCCAGATCACTAACCTCCTTTCTCACCTCCTTGTGGTGGTCAATGAATAGCAACCTAGTGTCCACCACAACCTCGAGGTACCTTACATTCATTCTCATCTCTAGCTCTCTCTCATTTGTCCTGATGACCGGAAGTCCTTTATCCCTTCTCGCTGATATGTACATGCATTCTGTCTTTCTTTCATTGTACCCCAGCCACATCTCTTCCTCCCATGCTTTACATTCATTCAGCTTTCATCTTTCAGCTTCCGACGAAGTTGCCTTCGATGATGACCAGCTGATCGTGCGCGTAGGCTTGCAAGTATACTGCATGCGCTTCAATGTCTTCTTTATCTTCCATATTCCTCATTCTTTTGAACCATCAGAATCAACCATAGAGTCGGTCCCAGACTAGAACCCTGTGGGCAGCCTCTGTTTACCGTTTCAGTGACTCTCCCATAGGAGACTGTTCTCTCCCCTATGAAGCTCATGCATGTCTTCCCCACGTTCTTTGGCATTCTCATTCTTCTCATGCCTCCTCCAATTGCTGTCGCCCACGCGGTGTTAAAGGCGTTGAACAGGCGTTTTATATTCTTTTAACTCTACTGCCATGACTGTATCCATTCCATCTCTGAAGCCATATTGCTCCGGAGAGAATTTCAACCCCCTCTCATACCTGATTTGTGTCCTACCGCTAGTCCAACATCCGTTCCATGCCTGTCAGTAAACTGATAGGCCTAGGCTTTCCGTCCTGCTCAGGTATCCACACAACCTTTGTTTGCTTCCACACCCCAGGAAAAAGCCCTCTCTCCATACAGGCGTTGAATAATTACGTCATGTATTCGTCCTTCCACTCTGTGACCTTCCTTAGTAGTTCATTAGGTACCCCATCCACTCCAGTGGCCTTTACGTCTTGGAACTGTTCTGCTGTCGCACTGTAAAGGCCGACTGTTCTTCTCCACGCTCCCCCTGCTCTCTCCCACTCTCTTATTCGCCGCCTGCCCGGAGTATCGCCTCTTGGATCGTCCTTTGGGAAGTACTTCTTTATCAGCACCCTGCTGGTTTCTTCCTTCCCCTCGGTGAAGGTTCCATCCTCTCTTTCGACATTCGATGGCATTTCCTCTCTTTTGTAATCACTCATTCGTCTCATCCTTTCTCATTCATCCCTAGTACTCTGCGCTTTTCTCCTCCTTCTCCTTGCATTTCTTCGTGTGCTTTCTAGCTCCACGTTCCACCATTCCTTCTCTGTATCCACCACCCCTTCACTCCTATGTATCTGTCTCATACATGCCTCTTCCAGTATCCCTTGAAGCCTTTTTGCTTCTCTATCAATCTCTTCATTCGTGTCTAACCTTCCTGATTGGTAGTCAGCGAGCATCTACTCCAGCCCTTCCCAGTTGTTCCTTCTTACATTCGTTACAGTCACTCTCATCTTTGGCAACTCCATCAAGGTTCTATAGTCACTCAGTGTCTCATCCAAACTGACCTTGCAATCATTCACCTGTACATTTCCACCTACGGTCAGGTCGACTCAACTCTCGCCCCTATTGCTATGGAAAGAGGCGAGACTGCCACATACATTCTCGATTATGTATCCTCTTTCGATTACCCAATCTAGAAGATCCACTCCTCTCTCGTCCGTTGTGTTACAACCCCATGCGACATTCTTTTCATTCAAGTCCCCGACCAGAATCTTTTGTCCTTCCCATTCACCAAAGATAAATTAACGAAAAGAATTAACGCAGCCGAGCCCCCGATCACCCCTACATTCAAGCCCCTTATGCTGCCCTCCGCATTTGCGGCTCGCCGGTTCTTGCCTACACGCCTTTGCTGTGTGTCAAAATCGGCAACATTGGTAACACACTGCAACACTATTATGTTCTTCAACATAGTCATTAGGTCTATGCTAACTACCACCATTCCCATCAGTCACCGGTAGAGCTTCGGATTCACTTCAGCAATCACGTTCTCTTTCCATTTATTCCATCTGCATTCTTTCCTCTTTTTTACCTTTACTTGCTCCTCCTGTGTAAGACCTTCACCCAATTCGGGGTTGTGTCCCAACAGGAGGTGGATGAATTCCACATCCCCACATCCCTACTCTACTCCTGTGAACAGAACATGGGGATTTGGCTTTTGATCCGACCTTACACTCAACCTTATCTCTTTCTCCTTATGTTCTTTCTGGCCTCCTCTGTCTTTCCTTTGACCTCAACTGCCCCACTCCGGTTTATGATCACTGCGTCCACGTAACGCATACTTCCTCCTTTTATGAGTTGCTCTCTTACTATTCTCGCAGCTGGTGTTGCATCCTCCTGATCGTTGTTCACTATTACGATTTCTTCCTCTAATGGAGGTGGTGTTTTCCACCCTTCCCTGGGCTGTTTGGGCCTATCAATCTCCGTAGCATATGTCATCTTACCCTTATTACCATTTCGCTGATCTTGTACCTGTTCTGGACCTCCTGGAATCCTTGCTCGGTTTTGCCATTCTTCTCCATTGTCAGCCCGCCTGATCCTTATATTGACGTTGCCGTGTTTTTCCTTCCTACCGAGGTTTGTTCACTTCTATCCCTATCTTGCCGGTGTTTGACAGACACTTTTTTAAATGTCTTTCTATCTCTTCCACTATTTTTTCATCCCTTTCCATTCACTGCCTATT
Organism: Leptinotarsa texana; assembly: GCA_015342105.1. Classification (NCBI taxonomy): domain Eukaryota; kingdom Metazoa; phylum Arthropoda; class Insecta; order Coleoptera; family Chrysomelidae; genus Leptinotarsa; species Leptinotarsa texana. The sequence goes on from WOGN01008913.1 coordinate 8,452, forward strand.
CCATTGAATATCCTATCATTCCTTCTAGTCTCACAGTTAGCGCCGTTATGACTTCCCTTTCATTCTCCTCCTGTTTCAGTCTTTTCTCTAGTTCTCTCACTCTCTCCCCTAGCATACCGTTTCTCACCTCTAACTAGCTCATTCTCGTACCCATTCTTCTTCCCAGCATCGATATCTGCTGTAAACTACCACTTACAGCGTTCTGCTCTTCCTAATTAAATTGAATTTTACTAGATGAATACCTAGTCGTGACCTTTTGGATTGTCTCCACCATGATTGTCTCCAATGCTGGAAGTTAGGCGATAGGACTCCTCCTTATGACCCCTAACTTGTTTATCCTGCCCTAGTTTCCCTATCTCTACGAATATTTCTTCATCTGCTTCCCTATTCTCTTCCTCACGTAAGCTCCGGTTTTGCTCCTCGCGAAGTTGCTCAATTTTTTTTCAGATCTATTTAAGATCTTCGCGGTCTTCTGCATTGTGTGCCTCGCCTCGATCATGGTATCAATAACCCTCTGCTTCTTAAGCACTTTTCCCGATGTACTTTCATCACCTCCTATTAAGAGAGATGGCGTTCTGGGAGTTCCAATCCGCGGTTGGAAAATGTCCCTTTCTTCATACTCTCCATCCACATCAAATAGTTTTCGCTTCTTTCTATTATCCATGTTTTTTTATAATTAGCGAATGCCGCCTTCCTAATTTTGGCGGATGCCACCTTATCGCCTTTTGCCCGATAAGAAATGTAAAAACATTCGCCGACTAATCTTACCGTGTTTCGGCATGAAAACATAATAAGATAAAACTTTTCTTTCTTCTATGTTGATAGCAAAAATTCCAATATTCACGTATATCACTGTTTTATATATGATTTTTGTTGTGTCTATTTCACAAATAATTATTTTACGATTATTTCTAACCGTCACTTTTACAATGTTTTATCACACCACTAAATCAATTCCATTATCGTTGTATATTAAGCAGATTTATTCAACAACTCCCTCTGTTCCGAAAATACGTCCGCTCACTACGAAGTCTCGAACGTAAGTTACCTGTAAGCATTGCTTACAGAGACAAACAGATTTCTTGAGATGTACTGTTTGGTGTAGTAATGAATTTTACTGGAGTTTTATCCCAACACCAAATCGTTATTTTCAACACCTAGATACGTGTTTCAATCATCAAGTGATCATCTTCGAGTTTTAATCTTCCTCTTGAAGCGGATCACTTGGTGATTGAAACACGTGTCGAGGTGTTAAAAATAACGGTTCGGTGTGAGGATAAAACTCCAGTAATATACAAACAGATCAGTTGAATTTTATAAATTACTACAGAGACCAAATTAACGGACTAACACTATACACTCAATATGTTTCAATTTAATTTTTTCATATTCAACGAACACATCATTGTGATATTTTCACCAAACAGTTCACAAAGGAAAATAATTTTCCTTCTACTTCAACAACCGATCAATCTGAACAGACTCAGCAAATAGCTTCACTCACAGATAAGTAATTGACCATACTGAAATTTACTGGCCCACAGGACGCAGCAACTAACATTGGTGGACTGATCACAAATGAGATCATTCCTTGCATCATCACTCATTCAGAGAAAATCGATCAAACACTCAACTTACCATCTGTGATGCGGATTGGCTGTGTTTGTTCCCCGTTCCCCGCACATACGAAAGCTTACCGCTTTTGTATGTGCGTTCGCTTAGGTTATGGAGCGGTGAGCAAATTCTGCAACTGGGTGTCTGCTTCATCTCAGCATCGCTGGATATTAAAATGACCGAATCACTTGTTGGGAAACCAAATGGCATCCCAACGATAGCTTCATCCTTAAATGCGTGTATCCGTACCAAAATAAACTTATTTTGCACAGGTCAGCAAACGTCTACTTTCAAACGATGATTCACCTGGAACAGAGGCGAATAAACTTTGCATGACTGAACCCAATATACCATCAGGTATAGTTGAATTACAGATGGGAACGTTGCTACGGTTGCCAAGATGGGAATTTTCACCTTGAACAACCGAATCTATATCTAATAACCAACTGAAATCTATTCAGTATGTCATTATGATTGCTGTACAGAATATTCCATAAGATGATCCACAGACCAGAGCTACCTACCATCTGTGAGCCTCAATTATACTTCACCTACTCCAGGTATCAGTAAGATAGAGTCAAAATAGTACTTAATATTTTTTTACTCAGCTCAACTTTCTGAATACATCTGATAGAAAATTATTCTAGCAGCCAAACATACATTCTTAAGTAGTTAGAATCTCCACAAACTATAGCCAAGTAAAATTCAATTATCTGATTCAATTCGTGGAAAGAATGTTCTGAGGTAGTTTTCAATATTAGTATCCTGTGTTGTTTTTCAGATCCGAAGTAGTTTTGCATTTGATGAATAAAATTAATTTTTTCATCATATCTTTCCATACTTCAAGTTTTCAAATACCTACAAGTACTTTTTTTCATGTTATTGGAATATTCCAAGTGGAATCATTGAATAATTTCAGGATTTTTTTGTGTAAGTTGAATAAAATTGTTTGTATTTCTCTCGTAAATGTTGAAAAAATGATTTTATCTAATT
>WOGN01008914.1:0-11057 GCA_015342105.1 Leptinotarsa texana
CTTCTTTTTTGTATCAAGATGGAGTAGTAGAAAGCCAAAAACTTTCTTTCCCAAAAATTAATCACTCCTAAAAAATATAACCCCTTCAATTCACATTCAAATAGTAGTTGAAGTTTCAGTTGGAGTGTTTGGGTGTTTCAAGTGAAAGTTAAAAAAAAATTGCAACTAGTTTTTTTTTCTTTGTTTCAACTGACTTGCAACATTTTACTATGTAGTTGTCAAATGCTTCTATCTATCTAATGATCAACAGCAAGCATATCAAAACTTTGTTCAATGAATCACTACATATTATAGAAGAGTAAAGAATGAATTTTCGTACGGTTTTCACCAAGAAGAAGTGTTTCAAGCTAAAGGTATTATTATTATCGGGTATATTATCAGATACTCTCTTCAAAATATACGAAAATCATTTACTAAATATTTTTCCATGAGATTTTGTGAAAAATTCACCATACGCATTTTTATGTTTGTAATAATGGTCACAGATTATGTGCTGACTAAAAAGCTATTTCAACGGATACGATATTAATCCTTTACAATATGAATACGTCAGTATTAACTTGTGATGGACTGTTTGGAACCTTTGGAGTAGTAAAGATTATTACTGGAGTTTTTTCTCCACACCAAACCATCATTTCAACATTTCAACACGTGTTTTCATCACCAAGTGGTCATCTTCAAGAAAAAGATCATTATAATCATACTTACAAAGTTATGCTTATGTAATAGTCAGGTGAATCTAGTAATTAAAATATCATTTCAACAAGCTATATAAAATTAATTTCACAATATTGCCCTAATATTGTCTTGAATCAATTAAACTATGTGTCCTTATGTAATAGTCAGGTAAATCTACGAATTAAAATATTATTTCAACATGGTATATCTATTACTATTTGGTATTGGTCCAATTATTAATACATAATTGACCTATCTAATGAACCAATAACTAATAGTATACTATATAGCTAGTTAAAATAATTGAATTATTAGATATACCTGACTAGTACATAAGAACACATTGTAAAATTAATTTAAGACTAGTAGATGAGGCACTATTGTGTCACTTAAGACGCGAGTACCTAGAAGAGGTATATATGGTATAAATAAGGATAACTTCATAAGTATGACTAGTTTGATCTTGCTCTTGAAGATGATCACTTGGTGATCGAAACACGTGCCGAGGTGTTGAAATATGGAAAAACTCCAGTAATATTCTTCACGTCAGTCAGTATTTGTTTTCGTTTTTTCATTAAGTGTGAGATATCTAACATGCTGCTACATTGAAGAACCTACCGTGTCCGTGATTGAATTTAATTCATTGTTTCAATCAAAACGTTTCCCGGTTGAATAAATGACAGTCAAAATACTGTGCAGAGCACACGATTGTCTGAATCAGAAAATTTTTCGTAGAAAAACCTTGGATTTTACAACATTCCTACCCAAATTCCATCACGGAATTGTTTTTGAATTATATTGTTTTCATTCGCCCCTTTTACATGAAATCATTCTTGTAGCTACTCGTGTTCGAATCCCATCTGCACAGGTGTCTGCATGGGAGACACTTTGAGTCCAATAAAAAGAGAACATGTTTCAATATCGAACACATCGAACACGTTAACATTCCATGACCTAAAATGCAATACGAGAAACCCAGATGTAATCTTGTATTCGATCAGAGGATATGAATTTTGTTATTCGAATAGGGATTCGTATCTAGCTATCAATTCCTTCGACTCTTATCTTTCGCTTCTTTGGCGCTTTCAGGGCAATAATGGCCGACTATACGTGTATATAGATAATTCAATAGGTATCATATCAGGATGCGGGAAAATAAAGCCGTGAAGGTGGTGCTTCCGCATTGGGTTTATAAAAAATTCAAAAGCAGGGTAATTTGGTGGATCGTAGAGGTATCATCAATTATTCTGGTTTGTTTGTTTTCAAGAGAGAGTGATCAATCACTGAGGTAACTGGATTCCGTTGCCTTCCATGTTGAGAATAGGGAACATGGATTTTAGAAAGAAGTGAGGTGAATAGTCAGGTATGACCTGATTATCCTGTGTTCTGTGAATCACCAAATCACCTAATTTTGATTGAGAGTTATTCCTGAAGTTTGGAAAAAACCCAGTGTAATTCCTATTGCAGAGATCTCTTACGTCCAATAAGCATTGTATGTGCTTTATCTAAATGTTTTGAAAAAATAATTCACGTACAAATTCGCTCGTATCTTGATGAGTTTTCCATTTTACCATGCACCCAATCTGGTTTCCACAAAGGTCACACTTGTTCCACAGCATTGTTAAAGGTGGGTGATGACATTTTTGCCGCCCTAGATAATGACGAATTGTGCACTCTCGTGTTGGTTGATTACTTCATAGCGTTTGACAAAATCACTCACCAACTTTTACTGGCTATTTTACACTTTATAGGATTCTCAGATGATGCAATGTAAGTTATTGAGCAATATCTATCTGAAAGAGTTCAGTTTGTCAGTTTGTGCTGTTCAATGGAATCCAGTCTCATCCTGCAATTATTTAAAGAGGAGTGCCCCAAGGATCAATCCTTGGACCCCTTCTGTATATTATTTATACTCTGCAATTTCATGAACATATACGTCACTTCTCAGTTCACTCAGTGGTATTCGTCTTGACTGTGACCATATGAATTCCGTTCTACAAACTTTGGCTTCTTTATCGAAGACATTCTGTTTGACGATAAAGCCAGCTGAATCTAAAGCATTGCTTTTTGGACGCAAAGGAACACGAGAAAGGAACAAAGTCAATTTAAAACTGTTTCTAAACAATTCGCCATTAATATTTTCCAGTTGTGAGAGAAATCTGGGGCACATGCTAGATATTGAACTAAAATTTCGTCATCGTATTTCCTTTGTCATAAAAAAAACATTTAGTAATTTGAAACTTATTTATTCTAATAGATATTTATTGACAAGAAAATTCAAGATTCTGTTACGCGAATCCCTTGTTCTGTCACACCTTAACTTTGCTTACTGCTAAATATGGTCCTGCTTTATTGCAAACTGATAGTCCCCGACTTCAGATGATACACAATTCAAGTATCAGGCTTATATGCGGTCTCCGTCCACGTAGTCATATTTCGTCTGCATTTTCTGAATTGGGCTGGATAGTTATGAGAAAAAGGCTTTTACTTCATTTCTGTTTTCTTATACACAAAATTTTGTTGTTTAGAAAACAGCGTTATCTTTACAGTAAAGTGAGATTTCGCTCACAAATCTACGATGTGAATATCCATCTTGAAAATTAACATAGAATTCCTCATTTCAAAACTTCTCTTCTCAGGTCATCTTTATGGCCAAGGTTTATAATTGTTTACCTATAAAAATGAGAAATCTTCCTTCATTTGCATTTGAAGAATCAGTCAACTGACAAATTGATTATAGATTAGTTTGTGTGGTCTGATATATTGTATTTTTCCTCATGGTAATTATAATATTTACTAAATATGTATTTTGTATCTTACATAACATTTTAAGTTCCACTGTATGATCTGGGAAAACCTTTGGAAAATCATTTGTTTGTATTCTATTTCATATTTCTATTTTGTAGTCTGGGGCAGTTTAATCTATTATTATTATTAATATTTCGTGAATACTCTCAGCCTATCTTACCCGTCTAAACTAGAAGGGTTTGGAAAATGAAGATCTTCTGGAAGTCGCTTCTTGCGTTTTTCTTGAAGATGTGTCCATTTTCATGGACACATGAAATGTGTCGGGCTCAAAAACTTGCAAACTATGGTCAACGAACAGCTTTGAAAATCTTCAAAATCTATTTCAAATTATCTCAAGTTGTATCTTACAAAAGTTATGATATGGACTTCATATCACATTAGCGGAATTAAGTCCCTACAAAGATAATTTCATTAGTAAATATGCTATAATCTCTGAAAAAGTCACTAGATTGTTCCCAAAAGTCTCTATATTTGGCCAGAAAGTCAATAGATTTGTCTGAAACGTAGCGAAATTTACCCAAAAAGTCACTATATTTGACCAGCAAGTCACTAGATTCGCCTAGCAATTCACAAGTCTACCAAGCTCAACTGAAGGTGGGAACTCAATTACCACCCGAGAGTCTGCAGTATTTCTTATGGGGGTAGTACAGTATTTCTTATGGGCGCTGAAAGGCGACTGCAATTGTGTGGTCGATCCGACCACACAATATGGCTCGTGTACGGGTACTCTAAGACTCGCCTACCTAGAAGTAACTGACAACTTCATCCACTGGATTAGCGTCCATAGTTTCATCGACGGGGTCATGACACGGAGTTGCAACATTCGCAGCACGTCATAACAAATTGAATCAGGCCATCATTTATGCCCTAGAATTTGAAGCTATGCCTTGCGTCAACAAAAAAAAAATTCTAAAGGGGCCATCAACGAAGAGGAAGATGAAGGAATCGATCGATTCATGGTAGGCCTAGAGGAACACTTCAAGAAATATTTGATGAATGGAACTGCTTTCAAAGCAAGAGGGCAGCCTTAATGCAGCAGAGAGGGACACTTGAGGCAGGACTGTTGATCTGATCAGAGACTGGCTTTTAGGATCACCCACGTGGAAAACGTATTGATTGGAACAGATGTATTGTTTTGAGTTGTTGCTTGAGTAAATTGTTATATTCTATATTATATTCAGTAACGAGTGTTACGTTTGAATTTACAATTGTCTGAGGTTTTACAATGTGTAACTTTTCAACGTAATTTTGTATTGAGTAGACGACAAAGGTTGTTCTGATTCAATTTGAATTCCACCACTTTGTTTGTATGATTGAGGAATGTGAAGAGCAGAATTAACAAACGAAATATCAAAAGGATATGATTTTCGTCGTGGTTGAGTTGTATACGTTATTACTCATCTCATCTCGTTACAAATATTTACATGAAAATGATCTACATCCTAAAATAACTTTGTCTTTGTTCTTTGGTGCTTTACATAAAATTCACACGAATATTCTGGTTATTGTTTATGTCCAATTTACATTTTTTCAGTAGCCACAATACTCCTGAATAATAAAATTGGTTTTAATTCGTCCGGTTGATGTTTCGTTATTGATTGGCAGTGCTGATGAAGTGTTCGATGGAAAATATTTTTCCATAACAAAGGTTGAAAAATGAATATTTTTGAGGTATCTGAAGTACCTGATTTCAACCTGATCCCTCCATATTATCTGTAATTTTATTGATCGTTTCATTAGAGTAGTAATTCTAATGTCGATGCAATGAAATAAATGTTCCAAAAATAAAAGATGTCTCAAAAATATAACTAAACTGACTATTTTTTATTTTGCATTTTGCATTATTTTGTCGAGAATTTTCCTAGGGAAGGGTTAGTTGAAATGAGAAAGTAAGTGTTTTTTTGCCAGCGTTTTAAATTTAATTGAATTCTTTCTCAGAGCTCTGTGAAAAGTATTGAATTTTCATAAATATACCAAAAAACTCATAACTGTTTTCACTTCAATAATACAACGAATCATGCCTCATCAAATAAATTACTTTCCGAAAAGGAGTTTCTTCGTGTAGAAAATATAACTATTCTAAAAACATCAGATATATTAGATTTATAATAAAAATAAGGAACACTGAAATAAATAATTTTTTGGGACAAAACAACAACACCATACAAATACATGAAACAAACGAATGGCTTCATCTATGATTCTGATCTACCTTTATTAATGACAGAATTATTCAGATATTTTTCTGATGAAACTGAAATGATCGGTATCGAGGCCACTATCGATATCCATTCTAGTGATAACGCTACCTTGTTTGAGGATATCTATCAATCCGTTCAAAAGTATCTTGGATAGTGTTCACAATAGAAGGGATGTCGATGTCCTTAATACGGCTTATTTCAATCCAATCAGTGAAATTGTTAGGCTCTGTTTGGAACCTTTGCTGTAGTAGTAAATATTACGTGTTTCGATCACCAAGAGATCATCTTCAAGAGGAAGATGATTGCCTTATCTACTAGTCTTGAATTTTAAAATATGTCTTTATGTGATAGTCAGGTAAATCTAATAATTTAAATATGAAACTAATTTCACAAAACATCTTTCGGGAAGTCCAGAAGTCGGGAATTCGGCTAAGTCTGGAATTTACGGAATTGAATGTAAGGACTAAGATGCAAACTATCATGGACAGAAAAAAAGATCTATTAAAATAAGATATAAGGAACATTTAGTATACTTAAAATATGGAAGACCTGAAAAAACAAGCGCCCATCATATTTTGCAACAAAACCATTCCATAAACCTCAGTTCAATAAGATTATTTAGACAAGTTAACAACAACAGGCATCTAGATGCCTATGAGCGTATAGAAATAGGTAAACATAATAATATTATGAATAACTATTCCTAATAGTATACTATATAGCACAGATTTACGTAATTATTACATAAGGACATATTGTTACATTAATTCAAGGGTAATAGATAAGGCAATATTGCGAAATTGATTTTATGTAGCGTATAATATTTTAATTATTAAATTCACCTAATTATTACATGAGAACAAATTGTAAAATCATTCAAGACTAGGAGTAGATGAGGCACTATTGTGAAATTAATTTACGACACTTGAGACACAGGTACCTAGAACAGGTATCTATGGTATGAATAAGGATAGCTTTGTAAGTATAATTACTTTGATCTTCCTCTTGAAGATGATGACTTGGTGATAGAAACACCTGTCGAGGTATTGAAATAACCGCTTTGGTGTTGGAAAAAAACCTCCAGTAAAATAAATTAGTGAAATATCTTAGTGATTCTCCTTTTTTTGTTCTTATTTTTTCCTTTCATTGATGAAGACACATCACCATATCATAAAGCCGTTCGTTTGTTTCATGTCTTTGTGTATGTTTATTATTTTGTGTAGAAATATCTCAATATTTTAGTGTTTTCATTTTTATTATGTATCTATGTGTCTGATGTTTTTGAAATATTTATATTTTCAACAACAAAAATCTCCTTTTCGGTTACTGATTTATCTCTGTCATGATTCCTCGTGACATCGAATGAAAATTTTGATGAAATTCGAAAGAGTGGCAAGAGACAATTGTTTTTTGAATAACCTTATTCATTTGAAATCCCTGATTTTCAAGGTATGGTTATATTGGTGATTAGAATATCTGTTTTTTGAGAAGTTTAATTTTTGTTGTTTTTTTTTAACAGTAACTTTCTGTTCAACCATATGAACAAATGATTGCTTTCAAGAAAGTTATTCTTCTAGTAATGACACAAACGATTCCAATATGAAATATCAGTCATCATTGTTATGATAAATATGAAGGAAACGTATACTTCATCATTTTTATTTTTTTATCCAATGAACTGAAAGAGAAAAATTGACAAAGACAAAACCAAAAAAAAAAAAGCATATATTTCCACTGAATTTGACAACATTTGCTCATTTGCAATTTTCAAACGATCAAATTCATCCTCAAAACTTTCGCAGATCCCGAGAATAAGAAGGGAGTTAGAAAACTTCGGCAGTGGAGCCCCCAGCAGGGTGCGTTTCCAAACTTTTTATAACATTAGTTTTTGTTTTATACTTTTTAATTTTAACGGAGCTGTTGTGTTTATTTTACCTGGGAAATCAATAAACATTCGAGTTGAACGAAATGTCAAGCGGTGTAGGGGGAGGAGAACAAACGACTTGGGAGTTTTTATACCTGAAGTTTTGTGGGAAAAGTTTCGTTCCTGTCGAATTGATATTGATGGCTCTGATTCCGTTGGCATTGAATTAAAGTAGAACCGATGTGGAAAAGTTGTTATTTTCCCATTAAATGATAATGAGCTGGTCGTTAATCTAAGACGTTGGTTGTACCCTGAAGTAGTTTTCAGTATCACTGCGTGTTTGGAGATTTTGTAGTTGGTTGAAATTTGTTCAATAAGATTTCGTGATTTCTCGTCGTTTTTTTGCTAACTGAATATCATGTTGATCAAAGATACCTCCATATCAATTTTCAGTGAACAGGTGACGGATATTTTTGCGAAATCAAGTAAAGGCTGGTTTGGAAGGAATTTACGAGGGTATTCCAAAAAAAAACAAGATCTTCAGAATTTTATAGCAGAAATATTAGGCCCCGAACAAACATTCAAGTCCCCTTCAAGAAGGAAATATTGTTGAGTTGAATCTACTCATGTTTACTACGAACTACTACGAAGTAGAGAGGACTGGATCCTCCGGAAGAAGAAGGAAATATTGGGAGCAGATACTTGTTGGTTCACAGATGGATCAAAAACACCTTCCGATTTTGGTGCAGGGGTTTTCAGTCGCAGACCAAGGACAGAGATATCAACCTGCCTAGGAACCTATGCGACTGTATTTCATGCTATTGAATTGAGTGTGGAAAGATTGGATGAATCCAACTTCATACACAAGTCAACAAATATATTTTCGGCAGGTCAAGTGGCGTTGGAAGCTCTAGGCTCCTACCGAGTAATTTCTGAATTGGTAGCAAATTGTCAAAAACGACTCTCCTCGATAGGAAGACTTAAAATATTGTCTCTGGTCTGGATTCCTGGCCATACTGGCCTGGAGGGCGATGAGACTGCTGACTCCTTTGCAAAGGAGGGTACTGCAAGCAGTACTAGAACGTTCATGTTCATACTCCATTTAACTTTCCTTTAGAATCATTCTATACGCAGCGGTTTCATTAGTATTAGTACTACCGGCATTCAGTATGGTTCAATATTAATATTTTCATATCTTCTTTCAGTTGAACTAAGTGTGGATTTGACTGTTGAATATGTTTGTTTCGATTGTTTTTTTCTTTAACTATTATTTTAGCATGACTCAAAATAGTGATTGAATATATCGTAAAAAATTTCTGTTGAATTTACTGCATGCACTGAGTTGTAGAGACATACCCAGCTTTCACTCGCTGAACAATCGTGAAATCTATATTCATTTTTGAAACTTTTATTCCTTATTATTTTAGTTTGTTTACTTTCCATTTCATTTCCATAATCAAATGATCAGATAAATGATAATCGGCCGTATAAGCTTCTTCGACATGAAAGTTAGTGAAAATATTATCAACAACTGTTTTTGAATTTCCCTGTATTCTAGTAAAATCAGAAATATTTTTTCAATAACCGTAATAAGCAAATATATTCATTACTTTCATAGATACATTATTGTACTCAACAAAGTTTATATTAAAATCACCACCTATTATGATATTAACATTATTTGCGTTTGATATATTCAATAAGTCAATCAGTTTATTTATGAATACGTCAATATTGCTAGTAGGAGATCTATATAATGCAATTATACTTATTGTACCCTTGCTCTTTACTCATATCCCTGCTGCCATCCAAGGACTCTGATTGGAACGTACCTCTGATGTAAATGCAGATACCATCATGTTTTTTTTCTGGCATAAAAAGATGCCATATAAAAATTATCCAAATTATATAAATTAATCTCTGCATCCACAAGCCAATGTTCATTAAGAATGATTGCCGAAAAATTGTATTCCTCTGCCAATTTGGAAACTGATTCAATTTCAATTCTGATACATTGAATGTTGATGTGCATCAGTAGTAAACATTTATTTGAAGAGCTTTCAAGATCATTCGACGCTATAGATTTGGTGCTTCTTGAGACAAACGAGGGTATAAAAAATAATTTTGGTGGTTTCAGATCAATATCGATGAAATGTCGATTTCACAAAGACAAATTGGTTAAACTGAATTAGAGTTCATATCACTTATGGATCGTTTCCATAGGAATATCAATTTTATTGGCAAAGTTTTGTATTGATATCCAATTTCAGTGATTGCACAGTTTGACTTTTAGCTGGCTCGCAATAATTAATACTGATGATTATTCTCTGCCTTGATTTCAATTTGAGTCACGAAAACACCAATATGAAGTTCCCTTAGGATCCCGCTATATTCCTAGTGAACTTCTTGTCTTAGAAATAGTTTAATACCCATGGCTTGAGCCTTTGAAACATTTGAAGGAAAAGTCCCTTTTCCTTTGAGAATCGTTGGAAGAGTTTGAAACACGAATTAATCTTATTTTTGCATGTTCTTTGTGAATGACATTTCAGTTAATTAATTCAGTTTCTTTGCGAAACAAATTAAATTTCATTCACTGCTTGAACTGGTGCAAGATTCAATTCCCAGATTTCTCAGATATTTACAAGCGTTTTCGTAATGAATACTACATGACATTAAAGAATTTATGGGCAGAATTTCCGAGTAAAATTACAAATATTCTTAGGAGAATAAATTGCAAACAGGTCATAAGTTTATAGCTGATTTAGTTAGCTCACCAAATGTTCGTTATAGTGGAAAACTTACCCATGAATATGAGTTTGTTATGCTTTCCTTTCAATGAGTTATTGTCAGCACCAAGTTTTTTCTTCAAGAGGGACATAGAAACAAATTTATTAATACATGCCGACTACATTTCAACTGCAGTAGACAATCTAGCACAGGTGGACTCACTGTATACAGTAAGGTATTTGACCATAACCTTCTTATTTTAAAACTTGCTGGAACGGCATACAGGGATATCTCCTTAGATGGCTTTTATCCTACCTTCACTATCTCAGTCAGCTAGTGAGCGTAAATGAATAGAAATCTAGGCCATCTGTGGAAACCTCGGGAGCCCCTCGAAGTTCAAATCTGGGCCCGTTAATGTTTCTAGCATATATAAATTACTTAAATGATTGCTTTAGGCATTCACGAGTACTATTATATGCTGATAACTTAAAACTCTTCAGAAAAGTAACGACGATTAGGGATTGCTCAAAGACTCAAGATGACCTCAATGTTTTTTAGAATACTGTAAAACTTAATATTGATAAATGTGCATGTATATCTTTTTGTGGAAAAAGCATATCGATACATTTTGCATACTCCCTGGGCAGATTCTTACAAGTCGCGTTCGTCCACTATCTGACGGCCAGTGGGTAATTCTCTAGGATGTCTTGGATTTGCTCCGTCTGGTCTTCCATCACTCCCAGGAGTCTGGCTGGGGGAAACGTTAGTTTATTCCTAGG
>WOGN01008915.1:0-11057 GCA_015342105.1 Leptinotarsa texana
CATGTATAGATTTACTTCCTTCCTTTCTTTGGAAGATTCCCTCATCCTTCTTTTTTGTATCAAGATGGAGTAGTAGAAAGCCAAAAACTTTCTTTCATCAAAATGTTTTTTATTCTACAGAACAACACTGAATATCGGCAGTCGTTTGTAAAAAAAAATTGGTAAATTGTTTGGATTAAAAATACCGCTTTTATGGTTCCTATCATGATATTTGGCAAAGTTGAGTTAAAATGGCCTTTCAGTAAAAATTTTACCATTTCGTGATTGAAATTTCCGAAGTTCTCATATTTGCCACTATAATACATTTTTTTCCATATTTTTCATCCATGAAGTTACTGTCAAATTAATTTTTCAAATATAGCTCCTTTGCTTCCGTTTTCAAAACAAGACTTTTATAATGTGCATATAGGGTTCTATTACCAATTCCACTGATACACAACGGTTTTCTTAATGAAAATATTAAGATGAAGAAAATAGAATTAAAACTTTCTATGTTTTTTACCACTTTTATTTGCAACTAACGCTACTGCAGTTTCGTCCTATAAGGACATTTACAAACTTATACATAGAAACATATAAAGTTTCAATTATCTTTTCTTCATTATGATTTCCAACACGTAGTAACGGCTACATCCATCAATTTATTGAAAATATTAAGATTGGTAGTTTCTATAGAAATTTCATAAAAATTAAACCAGTTCATATTAATGGGATTTTGGGAAATTGAGAGCTCACAGATAAGTAGACTAAGACATGCAAAACGAGTTGAGCTTCTTGTTCAGTTAGAGTGTTGCTATGTAAAAACATGAATAAAAACTTTGGATATTGGCATGATGACTTGGCTATTCAAAGGAAACTAACCTCACATAATAGTCATGAATTTGATAGTGATGCTCACGTAAATTGTCAATGCTTCTGCTTTAATTTATATATTATAATGAAACTAACATCACCCCTTGACTTCAGTAAAAAAAGCCTTATTTAAACAAAGCTGGTATTTTGAGCTTCCGCAGGTCTTTCAAAAAATTGACTTAGATTGGAATATTGTGAATTTTTAAAATTGTAACCACATCGACTCTGCCAAACGAATGCAATAATAATGAAATTAGTTTTTATAGTTATTTATTGAAAAAGATGAATTGCTTTTTGTGAAAGTTTGCGATGTTTTTTAACTTGATTACCAAAACGGTTATTTATTACACACGTTATTGTGTAGGTGTCAAAAGTATTGTATTAATTTATTTTTGTAGTATAGTATTGGATCGTTACATAAGTGATAATTTTTTAACTATTTTTCACATTAATAAAAATGTTTTTAAAGATTGTGTTTTTTGGAATCCATATAGAACCGCTAATCTAATCAATGTTTTGGTTTCTCAGTTTCAACTGTTAGTTTCTCCAAAATTATACTTACAGGATGATAAAATCCTTGAACATTATGTATTCATCTGAAAGATGAACACATAATATGACTGTTTGAGAAAAAAAGGAAAACTTCCTAGTCGACTTTCTATAACCTACAAAATGAAAAGGAAAAATTCTGATATTAAAAAAATATGTCATGAAAATGAAGAACTAACAAGTTTTGATGAAATAGTAAATTCATTCGGGTTGATGCTCCAAAACAGTCGAAAGATGAAATACCACACAAGTTAACCACAATTATGGTAGTTCTCCCATGAAAAAGGAAAAGTATACGTCAGGCCCTGATGATCTTAATAACATTAAATAATTCAGTAGTGAACTGTTGAAGCCATTAACTCATACACTTTCGATTTGAAACAGGTTATAGATTGTTTCAAAAGTTTTGTCCATTTCGATGTCGTTTTTGTAGCTCCATATCTCTATAAATATTCTACTATATCGTGGTATATACTGATTGAGTATTTTGTACTCAGTACATTGATGCTGTTTGATTTTTTCCCAAATTCGATTTATTGCCTCTTTTCAGCTTATCAAATAGACAATCTCTGCATAAAAATTTCTTCAACTACATATGCTATGAGAATTCTCAAAAAAAACATTGACAGTGATGTTCTGGTGACTGTCTATTATGCTAATTTGGTTTGGTATTATCATTCGGGGCTCCAGTCATGAGCTGAACAGAGTAATTCTCTGCCAAAAAAAGAGTAATCAGAATACTTTTTGGTATGAAGGTCAAAGACTCATGTAGAAGAATCTTTAAAATGAACAAATTATTAAAAGCACCAGTGATATACATTTTTGAGTCGTTAAAATTTTTAGTAAATCAACCAAGCTACTTTGAAAAGCATCATAAAACACATAAGTATGGAACAAGATTTAGGAATGATTTTTTATATCCGATAAAAAATCTCTATATGAAAGATGTACTGTCTACAGTACGATTACATTTTTTAATTTCCTTCCACAAGATATAAGAGACATTGGGATGGCCAGAAGTTTTTTGAAGTCTGTGAAAGAATTTTTATTCAATATAGAGCCTTTTACTGTAGATGAATATAACAGTTTATTCTAAATTTTATTATTATCAATTCTTTACTTATATGTGTTAGGAATCACACGTTAAAAGGTAAGACCTCGTTAGTACTTAGCTCGCACAATTATCTCAACTTCTGAGAGTTGTCGTTCGTATAGGGGCGACAGCTGATTAACGGAAAAACATATTTTAGACAGATGTGTATGTGACGTGTTTTATTCAAATTTTGTATCTTATTACTCTTTTGTAATTTTTTTCACTGACGTATGTCTCGGACAAAGTATTTCTTTTAACTTTTATACAAGATTTACATATACTCTGTAGAAATAAATGAATATCAATCTATCTATTACTTATGATATTGTCAAGCGATTTTTGGCCAATTGTTCTCTATGAATTTAAATTGAATCAAAGCTAAACCATCACAGCAAAATCCTATTGTGAGGAAATCGTGTAGATTTCAAAGAGTACTGTATTGTTTTGTTAGTTCAGAAATGATTTAAAAAAAAGAACATTGAACAATGGACTTTTCCACAGAGAATATTTTCTTATTACAGAAGCGTTATCTTAGTATTCACATTATTGGTATCCAATTATAGTTTCGAAAATTATATGGAGTTGAGTTCATTGAAACTACCTTTTCTAGTATACATTTGGTCGTTATATTCAAATAACTGGTTTCCAATGGTGGATGTGAACAATTTTCAAGTGTTTTGTTAATTTTTTTATGAAGTGGGTCAGAGTTCTAAAACTGTGAATTAAGACAATTTTTTTAACAATATATCGCTGAAACATTTATGAAGGGATCGGCAATAATATCATTTATAAAAAACTACCCAGTTTATTTCAGAGAGAAATAAACCTTTTTCTAGACTTTTTTTGCCTTTATCAGTTTATTATTATACGGCCTTCATAGCTTGTCCTGACTTGTTTATTTTACGAAATAGACCTATGGTTGCTTTGAAAAAGTTTTTTAAATTAAAAAGATGCATTTTTTTGTAAAATTCTTTTTTTCTGTCCATTTGTCTTGTCAAAATGAGATCGATATGAAATTTCACACAATTATAGACTTTCAGATGACTCAGTTTTCTGTCAATTTTGCGAATCAATTGGACTACCTTGTGTTTTTACTTGAAACAGAATAACACGCAGGGTAAGTAGCTGAATTGGCATAGGAACTGGCATTTTTGAGATATGTTTATTTGTCTGTAGAAATAGAAAGGGAATCCCAAAGAATTACAACACACATAATATCAATACAAGATAAAAGAATCACTTGCGTATACCTTTTGCCAGATCGAAAGTTACCAGTTCTTCGCCAAACTGTATTGGGCCAAGGTTATTTAACAAATTACTTGGGTCAGTAAGAAATTGTACTAGGGAAATAGAATTTAAAAAAGAACTCAAAATATTTTTATTGGACAAAGTTTTTTATACTGTGTCCAAATTTTTGTGTACGTAATTTACTTATACTCATTAGTTAGTAAGTTTTATAGTTGTGTAGTATCTGTGACTATCCCTATACAATGTATGTTGTCAATTATGGAAAATAAATGATTGATTAGATCAACAAAGATCTATCTCGATAAATTCCACGAAAACAGATCTAGTTCAACCAATTCTATACTACATGTATTTATTATTTTTTTCTATGGCTATTGAGAAAGTCATCAAATATATGACTCATAATTAACACCTTTGAAACAATAATTATCTCGAGACCAACCACAAACTTCAATTTGCAGTTTTTGTTTCAATTATTCTCAAACGTCAAGCTTATTCATTGAATGTAGATTTCTTTTAAAATATAGTTTCCAAGGAAAAACTGTAATAAAAACATAGGCTCGGAAAATGGAGATGAGTGTATCCCTCAAGAAACTTATGATGTGGCAAAAAAAATTATATTTTGCAAAAGTTCCCCAAGAACAAACTAAGAGTAATTAAAAACTCTTGGCGTAGTCATCAGAACGTTGAATATGAGTGAAGTAGAAGTTCAATCTTGGCTCATTATGTCTTTTTCTATTATTTTACTCAGTTTTCAAACTATTCGAAATTGAAAAAGATAAGAATAAGAAATATATTTGGTTCAAGGTTGCTTCTTGTTATAGACTTTGATGGTATTTCTCTCATTTGGGATTCATTTTCATTCATAAGTAATAGCCAAATTTTCTGCTCGTTGTATAATATACTATCATTTTGTTGTTATTCATTCTAAATTATCTCATACGTATGATTTATATTGTACTGATTTTTGCCTATTTCAAAAATGTTTAAATGCAAGAATCATCTTATTCTCTGTTAAATGCAGTTGGCAAATAAAACAATCTAGTAGGTGACACATATTAATTTTTCACATATACAAAATTCCACTCATTTGGTTGATTTCAACAAAGGCTTCAAAGTATTTTCCAGCTTGATAGAATCTGCAGCGAACTTTCTGATTCCATCTGAAAGTTTGTCAGTGGCCATCTGGTCTTCATTGAGCATCCATCGGAATCCTGCTTCTGAGAGCTCGATTTTCTCAAGAGACTGTTTAGCGGCGATTTCTTTGCTAAGTTTACGAGGAACAGGGTCATTACTACCCTCCAACTCGGCCAGCAATTTGGGGCTGATGGTCAAAAGGTCGCATCCAGCTAAAGCCTTCACTTCACCTTGAAAGAATATACTTATTAATATCGTGAAATGAATACCCAAGCATATGTAACCTATTTGGTCGTCTTGCAACTGAACACCCTTTACGAACCTGTGATGACTGTTTGGAACCTTTGGTGTAGTAATGACTATTACTGGAGTTTCATCCCAACACCAAACCATTATTTTTAACACCTCAACACGTGTTTCAACCACCAGGTGATCATCTTCAAGAGGAAGATGAAGCTGGTCACTTGGTGATTGAAACATGTGTCGAGATGTTAAAGTAACGGTTTGGTGTTGGGATAGAACTCCAGTATTATTCACCCTTTACAGACATAATTTTAGATATATCAATTATTAATAATATTGGCCATGTAAAACTACTCGACAAGAGCATAGTAAGTACTTTTTCCTAGAAAAAATCCAAGTTCATTTGTTACTATTCTTACTGCAGATGACAACTTCTAATTTTGCAATCTGATGTATTCACTAAAGTTCAATCTATCATCAATAGTCAAATCAAGAAATTTTGAGTCCAATTCAATGTCTTCAGATGAGATTTTCTTCAAGGTAGCAATGTTTTTTGTTCAACTACAAAGGAAAGTGGTGTTGGTGATCAAAGTGAATTTGCCTTCAACGTCAAATCATTTAGATACTTCAAAAATATAATTTGACCAATACCTACCCAGTAGTAAGGTAGGAGTCAAACCAATTATATGTTTTTTGTCTGAATCAGTAAAGCACAAAATCTTGTTGAAGTATTCTGTGATTTACACAGGACCAGTTAAAGTGTACACTAAGATTAAAATACCACCAAGCATAAAACCAAAAACACAGATCATTTGTCAAAACTCAAATAAGTAGATTACGGAACTTTTCAGGTAATATGTTGAACCATTTTATATCAATTTGGAGATGTTTTTAGTCTTGCTTGTGGAATGTAGCTATATAAAATAAAATGGACACCATGAAACACATAACTGTGCCAAAATTTCGTATGATCTAGGAGACATTTTCGAACATGTGTCTCCTATTATTGCCGTGAGTAACCCAGTTCAATTCCATACTTTTCAAACACCCTGTATAAAGCACTGATCTAAGGCAGAATTTCATTCTATGTGTAGAAATGCTATATATATATATATTTCTATTTTTATTTGCAGTTTTTTTTCCACAACTTTGTTTCTTACTAAAAAGATGTTACTTTCACTTGGTTTACTTAATTTTGATTGAACACATTATATTTTTTATACATTTACCTATGTTGCGGAACGAAGCACCCATGACAACAGTTTTATATCCAAATTTTTTGTAGTAGTTGTAAATCTTAGTGACTGAAATAACTCCGGGATCTTCATCTCCAGTATATGACTTCTTGTCAGTATTAGCCACATACCAGTCAAGAATTCGTCCCACAAATGGAGATATCAATGTGACTCCAGCCTCGGCACAAGCAACTGCTTGGGCGAAGTTGAAAAGTAAGGTTAGGTTGCAGTGTACACCATGTTTTTGCTCGAGAACTCTAAAACAGTATTTTGACAGCTTAAACAGCATGTTCAAAGTAATTAACATAGAACTTACTTTGCTGCTTGTATGCCTTCCCATGTAGATGCCAGTTTAATCAAAATTCTCTCTTTGGAAATTCCTTCTTCTGCATATAGTTGGATGATTTTCAGTGCTTTTGCTATACTAGCTTCTTTATCGAAAGATAACCTGAAAATAAGGTTATCGTAGTATTATCATTCATTTTAAAAAGATTGAAAGTTTATCATTATTTGGTCCTCTGAGCCAGATTAGAATGCAAATCACAACTCCTTACCTTGCGTCAACTTCAGTGGAGACCCTCCCGGGGACAATTTTCAATATTTCCACCCCAAATAAGACACAAAGCATATCCATAGCATTTTCGAGACGTTCGTCTGGAGATCCTCCGGTTTTATTTCCATAGCGTACGGCTTTTTCAATCAAAGGTTTGTACTGAGGTATACCAGCCGCTGCCAATATCAGTGAAGGATTCGTGGTGGCATCGGTTGGCTTGAATATTTTCATAGCTGAAAATAAATTTAAAGATAAAAATTCAGAGGGTTCCTTATAAATGTAGTGAATGATATTTAACAACTTAAAAAATGTATAAGATATGAAAAATAAAACTGTTTGTAATCAAAATACAGTTTTATATAACTGATCAAGCATTATTTGCCAATGTCAAAGTTTGGAATAGGAAGTGTTGACTAAATACAATAAGAGATGCAGATGCTTACAGCAATAAATACTGTCTTTTATGTTTAAAACTACTGAAGATTAATAAATTATTATTCTGAACTTCTAAATTATAAATTACAACAATAGATATTTTCAATTTATTATTCCTTCTTTTTTTGTAAAACAATGTGCTGTTAATTTTTCAAACATTATCCAAAACTTTCTACTGGTAAATCATACTTCATAACATCAAAAGATTCCACAATAAGAATGATTCTCAATCAGGTTCTACCTTATCTCTGAAAAACTGTTTATCAATTTACCTAAATAAACATTATGTAATGAATCATTTAGTACTCCACTAAGTCGGTTGATAAGTGCATGCTCTTGAATAAACAAGTTCATTTGTGAATTTGAGGTCAAACCGGTCATCAGGATGATTTGTTGAAAGTATAAGTTACCGCAAAACAACCATTTATTTTCTATTGATTAGGACTTATTCCAGTACAAAAATAGAATTTTCAAAATTTTGAGATAAAGTATATATTCTTTGAAACAATAGATATCAACGACGGCAAATGGCTTTTATCGTCCAAGTCTTAAAGCATCGTAAATGATTCGGGAAAGTAATGGTCATATTTCGCAAGTAGAATACTATAGTTATTCTATGATTTATAACAGGAATATTCAAAATAAGATTAATTTGTGAAGGATATCAAGAATGAGTGAAATGCCAATACATTTCTTAACAAGAAAAAACTCCAAAAAGCATTCATTATTCAATTTCAAATAGTTTGGATATTGCGTGATTAAAAAAATTGACTTGAACACAGGTCTACTGTCACTAAAATGCAGCATTCTAAAAACGACACTAAGAAACAACTTACAAAGCAGTGTGACATGAAGCTATTTAAGATCATTTTATTATTAGGTATTGAATTTTTGAAAAAAATAATTATCATGTTACAAAATTCTGTTGGGGTTTTAACTAGTTTTCACTTGCTATGTCCACGTTTTTATGCCTGTTTTTCATTAGGAAGAAAATATTTAAAAATTAAATTTCAATTCAAAGATTAAATTTTACGTTTGTGAATATATTTTGATGTAGGAAGTTCTATAGTCCTATTTACAATTGAAAATAATTGAAACACAACTGTAAGGTTATATGATTGACCTCGCAGAATTTGAAAAGTGTAACTTTTGGATCACTTTCTGGTTTACCTCCAATTTCCACTACTAAAATTATGACAACATTTTGATAAGATTAGATTTAGATGGACCTAAAATCTAAAAAAAATTTACTACGCCACTGGTCAATGCAGGAACGACCTAGAATCTCATTAAGAACAACTATGTAGTAGCAATGCGTTTATTATATATTTGTCTGATTCTCACGTTCTGGAGTTACTACTCTTCTCTTATTTTGTACATTATTCAAAATGACTTACCCTCAAAATCGCCGGTGTCGGCAACCACTGTCGTTAGGGCCTTTAGTTGTTCCAGGGAGCTCTGCATCTTGCTCTTCTTCGACTGAGGTTCTGACATGTTAATTCGGTATGAATAAATGATAAACTTAAATCAAGTGTCAACAAGGTTACAAAATGGTTGGATTATATGACCACGTATATACTGCAGTCTATAGTTATGAAATGATAAGCACTTTCCTATCTTGATTTCAAATTAAAGGTTATCGCGGACCGTCACACACTCCCACCAGTTAATTCAGGGGGGGCAGAGGAGTAAACGAACCCAACGTAAACGTGTGGTCTGTAGTTTGTACCCTTGATCCATTTCATTAAGATACATATTTTCCGTCGTTAAATTTATAGGTATAAGTACTTTCTTTCCACTCAGAGCGTGTTTGACATGAAAGCTAAGTAAGATAAAATTGAAATACCATAAGCTTTCATCTTTGGTGTGCTTTGGTCAACAACCAACAGTCCTTCATTTCTATTAGAAGTAAAATTATTCCAATTTGTTTGAAAACATTCTATTTTCTCGTTAAAATAATTTGGTTGAATGTGCTCTGTCAAATATTGAAATAATTTATCTATATAGGTACTCAAGGTAGATTCAGATTCGCGATCTTTACTACCAACTTCCACATAGGCGCATTTGGCCAAAATAATTCAATTTTAACAAAACAAAATACGGAAAAACCATTTCCGAGAGATTAGCCATATTTTCGTACAATGACGATTTAGAAATTATTTCAATTCAGCTTGTCTTTGCAATGTCGATGGCACGATCCTGAATGAAAATTTAGTACATCATTGCATTTTCATTCTGGCAGCTCTGTGATGAAAGCAAAGGCTAACAGAGAGAGAGAGAGAGAGAGATAGAACAATTGGCGAGTTCTTAAATTCAACCAACATAAACACGGTACCATTTCGAATTGACCAATAAATGAATGAATCGTATCAATCGATGTAACTATATATATATCACTAATCACTTTTGAAAGTACGTCATAATTTTTTCGCAAAACAAAACCTATGAATGAAGTCAAACGAAAAAATGTAGAATGGATTATTTTTCACTGGCATCGTTGTTGCGGAGTCATACGCCTACACCAATCATCATAGATATTAGAATATTATTGTTTGCTTGATAACAAGAATTTGGAACCCTTGGCGTGAACCCTTGGCATCTACTGATCACCATCCCCATTTGTTCAAAACAAACACATAAGGCCTGTTCTGGTTCTCTGTCTCTAACAGTCAGACAGTCAGAAAACAGCCACCTAACTGAATACTGAACATGTCGCGTAAACCGTTTCAGTCCACAAGTGAGTCACTAATTTCGGACGATTCAGAACAGTTGGTACGAACTGAAAAACACAGCAAACCAATACTTTGGCGTTAAACTACTTCAGTTTGTTTGAAAACGTTATATTTTCTCATTGAAATAATTTCGTCAAACCTGTCAAATATTTAAATAATTTCAAAACCATCTTCGAAACAGGCTTTGGAACAATAGGTAGTGGAGAGGCTACTGAAAGGCAAATCAAAATATTATAATATCAATGATGATTTGTGTATGTGTGTGCTTTCACAACAAAAATGGAATGATAATATGGAAAAATGGAATATAATAATCGATTTCATATCATTTCTAAAAACATGTGGATTCGTTTTCAGATGATGGCATTACAGAATAGCTTCCCAAATTTCTGCTGCTGCAGTTGTCGGTTTAGATAGATAAAATTTATTTGTTCAGGATAAAAATACAGTACCCCTGAGGGCATAGAACATATCTGTATAAATATAAACATATATCACAATAATAGTAGGTTAAAAGAGGAAGGAAAGATGATGTAGAGTACATGAATTACACAAAATAGTATCATTTAAATACTCGTCAATTGCATAGTATGCTTTTAATTTTATTTTTAATGTTGTTTTATTGAATTCCCTCACTGTAAGAGGGAGTTGTAAATTAGTATTAGAGTATGCGGTACGTTTTTTTGAATAAATGAGAAGTTTGGAGTATTACAAGTCAAGTCTGACTTATTTCTTGTATAGTATATGTGTGTTTTTTTAGAGTTCTCAAAAAGTTTGGTGTTTTCTTAACAAATAGTATAGTATCAAGAATATATTGGCTCTCTAAGGTTAGTATTTCATTTTTTATAAATAAGGGTTTACAACTATCTGTTTATGGTTAAATATAATTCAAAGGCATCACTTTTGCATCTTAAATATCTTGGGGACATCTGTCGAAGCACCCCAGAATATTAAACCGTACTTGATCCTTGAGTGAACTT
>WOGN01008917.1:0-11056 GCA_015342105.1 Leptinotarsa texana
TTATGAATGAAGGTATTTCAACTTGATAATCACATTGTCTCCATTATTGCAAATCAAAAGATTGAAAGTTTTTAAATTCTACGATCAGCTATCACAATAGGATAACACTATAACTAACGATTACTGGTAATACTATAGCTAACAATAACTGCAAATCACCGTTTTGACGTTTTTATATTTGAGCAAAAGATGATGTCTGGTATGAGTCAATTGATATGTTCACTTCAATATTGTAATGAATCTGAAGCCGGCTCTAACCGTTATCTCAGACACCAGGCGCATGACATTGGCGAAGGAAGCGGTCTGACTAGCCGGGAAAATTCCGTATGCGTGCCGAAACGACGAGAAGGGATCTGCAGTGTTCGTTGCCGCTATATAAGTGGCCTCCCGTCCCTAATGGGAGTAGTCTGTACTAAGAAAGTGAATTGTGCGTTTAAAGATAGAAATCTGTTTAGTCATTGGATAGCAGAAAAGTAATCAAAGACCATTGTGGCAGGAGGTAGAAGGATATTAAAGATGAAATTGGAGCAAAAATGAAAATAATGAAAAAAATTAGCCAATGAAATCAAAGACGGATTCGAGGCAGAAATCAGCAAGATGAAGAAAACAATTAACAAGTTGCAAAACCAAATTAATAATTCTGCCCACACCACATAAAATGTTTCCGAAAACTTCATTCTGGAACTGAAAGAGTTCAAAGCCAGTTCTGAACCAGGAAAGATGTCTGAAGGAGTCTTACCAGGCTGAAGGAGACGATGCTCAACCAGAATCTCGTGGACTTGGCAATCACGAAATTAGCTTCTGGGCTCGACATGCTGGACTGGAGAATTGTGAAAAGCATGTTGGAAACGTTCTTCAGATCCAGCAGTAGTGTTCGTTGCCGCTATATAAGCGGCCTTCTGTCCCTAGGGGAAGTAATCTGTACTTAGAAAGTGTATCGTGCGTTTAAAGAGAGAAATCTGTGGAAATAAAATAGGCGTTAGTAACTAAGTGTTGTATATAAATCAATTGTTATAGTGAAATATTGTTAAAAATAAATTTGTTCAAGACAGTTAATTCTTTAATTCGTTACGAAAGAAACGACTCAGTAGAGCAAATTGATGCATAAAAAAGTAATGTGTGTAATTGTAATATCCTAAATTCATTGCCATTTCTTTCATGAATGAACTGAAAACTTTTTCACGAAATTGTTTCGTGACATTCATTTCCTTGACATGAAAAATGGATAAAGTATATTTTGGAAATAAAGTCATATTTTCATAGCAAGTACGTTTGAAGTACGTTTCTCCTGAAGATCCTTGTGTTGTAGCACTTTGATGGTTCTTTTGGATATCACAATCATGATATCTGAGATGGCAATAGAAACAATATTGATCAGTACGGTCGCATATCTCAAAAAAAGCTTGAGCGATTTGGGAGATATTTCACTAATCTATCGAGGGAAACTGCATTGAATATTCATCGTTTGTAGGATGGAATGGAACTCATGGTACCTAACATTTGATCAGCTATTTCATTAGACATAATCAGTTCTAAGTGCGTTACCTGCATTAACATATCACTGATGAGGTCTGCTGCAGTAGCAAATGAAACTTTTGGTACTACAAGTTCTATTCGATCACGTTATATTCACGAGAAGAATTCGACTGACTCAGTACGCTTAAATTCCTGAAGCGAAACATTATCTCCAGGATTGCCAATTATTTTCGAATTCCAGCAATTTTATACCAAACCACACTTTTTCATCTGGCACAAAAAAAATCCGAATTCTCTTTTTTCTCAACAGAATATATTCAATATCAATCGAAAAACATTGCTCTGAAACTCTCCAGGATGTTTTGCGGTGTCATTAAATATTTTTGGCGGATTTTTTCACTCATCACTAATCGTTTGGTTAGTTCTTCATTATTACTGGAAATGAAATAGCACATTGGGTCGAATTACGGAAATTTCAGTGCCACGTCAAAGAAAATTACCCCGTCACTTAACTGTCCGACAAGTAACGAATCAACAATACTGTTGAGGTGAAAGAATCAATTTGTTTTTAATCAGTTTTCATTCTGACATTTTATTTTTAAAAATAAATCATAATATTCGAATTACATCTCATTACTCCATACAAACTCCCGGTCTTCTTGATGGAATCCATTTTTCAGGAGTAGGTACTTTCCAGATTTATGGCTGGCAATTTTCCCTCATTTGCATGTTTCTCCTTTCGCGAATACATTAATAATTCTGGAGCATTACGGCATAAAATTTTGTAAAGGTGTCACAAAGTTCATATTTTCGTGAAAGTGGAATAATTTCACTTGTTACATTGATGGAAAAGAGGAGTATGAATCATTTTCTATTGGTAACACTTTTTTCATATTGTTCCATCATATCTATCATTGATTTTCATGGAATGAGTTCGTTAGAACATTACTGAAGGATTATTGAAACATTCAGTTACAATCTAGTTATTTTTTCTCAGGACTTCCTCAATTTAGGAAATATTTTTAAATATTTCAATAATGAACAGTAAAGTTGATGAAGTTTAAGATGATTCATAGTTGAAACGTATTGGTTATCAGCTGAATATGACAAACAGAAAATAAAATTAGAATAGAATAATAGTTATGAAGAATACGGTGATATCCGAGTATGCTACATCCTTAGCTTTGTACCAAATCAAATGTTTATAATAAAACAATGTTGATAACTGAATATTCATCATGACCCAAAAGTCTAGTGATGCACTTTTTGAAAGCTTTGGTGTGGTAATGAATATTACTGTAGTTTTTTTCCAACACCAAATAGTCATTTTTAACACTTCGACACGTATTTTGGTCATCAAGTGATCAACTTCAAGAGGAAGATTGAACCGGTTTAATCTTCCTCATGAAGATGCTCATTTGGTGATCGAAACACGTGTCCAGTTATTGGAAATAACGATTTGGTGTTGGGAAAAACTCCAGTAACACCTAAAATTTGATAACAATCATGTTTTTCTTATTCTTCAGAACTGGTCCTAGGAATAAGACAGTTCAGACATGAGAATGTTTTTCCGACTGAAAAACTTTTGAATTTCTATTATAAAAAGTTGTCAGAAGTATGTTGATGGTGGTCGAAATATCTGATTGTGAAGGTATTGCAGTAGTGTCCATTGTAAAAAATATAATTGGACATTGGAAAATATTGTGAAAACTTCTTGAAATCGTCAAGAAATATAGAAAACTGAGGCTATCCAAGCCCCAATTGCGCCTGAACAGGAAGCATCGGCCAATAAAGAAGAGAGGCTATCCAATGGGCCCAATCATTGCGTTAGATGGAAGAAGGCTTTCCCATATACATATACTACCTTTGATTTCAGTAATAGGGATAAAGAGGAACTGCATTTTCTTGAAGTAATTGAGTAGCAATCATAACCAAAAGGACACGAATCGGTTGAAAGTTACAATTTTTTCATGTTCATAACGGAACTCAAGGAAGTGTCACCAAAATATAAATTCCAAATGTTGGAACCACATGTAGTCTTCATCACAAACTAGATAGTGAATATTGTGAATAGTACTATTATTGTTATGGAGATATAAAACCATTTTATAACAAAATTGTTTAAACAATGAGAAAAAATGGAAGTGAGCACGACATCTAAGTAAGGAGTGCGTTGTAACACTAGAAATCTTTTACTCTCAGTAGTTCGTATTCAGTTCGAAGAAATGTCAGGTATTGATATTTTTTTGTAAGACAAAACACAAGCAGTGTAGGAACATCCTGCCTGGATTTGAATCTTAGGAGATTAAATCCATTCAGAAAAACGTTCTCAGGAAATTCATTCCACAATAACCCAGTTCTCCGAATGAAAGAATTTTCATATGGTGAAGTACGTCGTGTACTGAGTTGAACAATAAGCAGCCACAGTGTATCAAGTATTTATGATATGTATCCCTTTTGGTGAAATCAAATGTGGCAAGTCACTTGGCACATTTGATTTCACCACCAGTGTTCTGGTTCGGAAGTGTTTCAAGCTCTAGAGAAGCGGCTTTTGCAATTTCAACGACATCCTTGTGCCATGACTTATTGGTGTCCTTCTCAACACCCATCAAACTAATCGAAAGTGGAATTTTCTGACATTTCATTATTACATCCGGTTCAGAGACATTTATCATTTTGCAACCTCCTGCTGCCGGTGAAGATGTGCATCCGCCGCCGATATCCTGGAATCCAAATGAAATAACAAAACAAGTGTACCGTCGTCAGCAAAGCAATATATTGGATACTTGATTTTTTTTAAATGACTCGTTGATATACAATAGAAAGAGATTTGGAGACCCTATGAATCCCTGAGAAACACCAGCCTTGGTGGTGAAAGTATTCGAGAGATATCCGTTAATGGTCACTTACAGGGAATGTTTTTTCAGGAAGCTATACACAAAAATGATCCCACGAGCCATAGCTTCGAAGTTTGGCCAGTAAACTCTCATGCCGCACAAGACCAAATACCTTAGAAATATCAAGCTCTACAGCTCTTGACTCTCCATGTTTCTCGATTGCGTCATTCCAAATATGGGTGACATACGATAGAAGTTCACCTGTTGATATTCGTTTCCGAAAGTCATATTGATGATCGCTCAAGATGTTGAAGCCTTCTGAGTATTCAAGAATATGATTATTGATGACTTTCTCCATGGTTTTTGATATCACTGATAAAAAAGCGACTGGTACATAATAATTTGGAAGACTTTTTTTGCCGTTTTTTGGAATAGGTGAGCAATCTTCCGATAAGAAGGAAAAATCCGTTTCTCGTAGGACAGGTTGAAAAGTCTGGAAAATACAGGTGCGTACTTTTTAAGTACGATGACAGGCACTTCATCAGGATCAGACGCCTTGTTGATACTATTGATATGTTTCAGAATTTGTCTGACTAGACGTTATCGAAAAGCGATTTTCGACATTGAAAATTCCAGTGTGGGTATAGTGGGTGGTACCTTTCCCAGAAAATCGACTGTGGGACGCAAAATTTTCAGCTAGTAGATTTGCTCTTTCTATGCCTGTTCATGCTATTGAACCATCTGTTTGTGTTAGTGGTGAAATTGTGGACTTTGTAAAGTTTTGGTTGACAGCTTCAGCTATGGACCAGAAGGATCTAGACCGTTTGGGATTGACAAGCAATTTATCCCTAATTCTCTGATTGCGAAGTTCTTCGCTTTCATTCATCCTAAGTTCGCAGCTGTTGTGGGCAAACAAACAAACCTAGTTCGGTTTTTGGCACTGGATTTTTGCGTCACTGCCGGTAGGCGGGATTTCTGGAGGCGACAACTTGCTCGCAATTTTTGTTGAACCAAGGTTTGCCGTTCGAAGTTCGTTTCATTTGAAACGGAAGATATGCAACCATGGATGATAGAATAACTTCCGTGACTTCTATAACACAAATAGATGAATCTTTTAAGCTGAAACAAACAGCTAGCCAGGAGAAATTTCGGAAATGATCTTGAATATCCTTCCACTCAGCAGATTGTTCCCCAACATTTATCGGCAATTCAGTCAATACTGAAATGAATTTGTGATCAGAAAGACCCCAATGGGGACCTCACGGTGATTGTATAAATTTCTGGATTGGTTGTTAGATATAGATTCAGAATCTTTTCCATCGTGGTCAGGAATCCTGATTGGCTCTTTCATAGTCGAAGAAATTCCGCTGCTTGCTGCGGGAGTGGAAATCGTAGCCGGGATATAGAAAATTGTCGAGGTTTGTTACTTATAAAATGAAGAAATCAGAAGGCTTTAACAGCGAACAGAGCAACACATTTTTCAGGGAAGCAAATAACGAAACAAATCTGATGCTAAAGAGAATTTTGATAAAAAATTACGATTGTGGAATATAAAAGTATCAATTTGAATTGAAGGGGTTATATTTTTAGGAGTGATTAATTTTTGGAAAAGAAAGTTTCTGGCTTTCTACTACTCCATCTTGGTGAAAAAAAGAAGTGGAAATCTTTCGAAGAAAGGGAGGAACTAGTCAATTTGAAAATAAGTAACTCCAAACATGGATGTGTAGATCATGCAAAGAAGTAACTTCCAGACATAAACTGGAAGAAAGTCCTCCTGAAACATATATTTCCGTATAAACATTGAATTACACGAAAGAAAAAAAATATTTCAAAACAAATACTCTTATATGAACACTGAATTATACAGAAGATACTTTTCTCTGCTCAGTTTGTATTCCAAACATTCGTTATGGAATAAAATCAGATAGCATTCACAGGAGTTTCACTTTAATTGAATGGTAACAAATTGCACTTACATGGAACACTGTCATCTTCACCGGTATACATAGATATTTCACCGTAAGACATTTACCTTAAAGCTCTTCAGTACGAAATTGGATAACATTATAGAAAATACACACAATTCATTCATGAATTATGATTTTTAATGTCACGAAATAAGTTTGATCTACTCATGTCATCGATAACATCGTAATGATATTCATTCACCTATTTGATTTAATCCCAACTGAGAGGAATCTTATTTGAATTGAAGGGGTTATATTTTTAGGAGTGATTCCAATTCCAATACAATGCCATCGATGACATAAGTGGATCAAACTAATTCCGTGACAATGAAAATCGTTATTCATGGATAAATTGTGTGTATTTTTTATAATGTTATCCAATTTGGTATTGAAGAGGCCAAAAACTTCCTTTCCCAACAATTATTAACTAAATTCATTTTCAGGTAACAATATTTATTGGATTAGGTAGTCGTTCCGTGTTGACAGGAAGAACTAACAAATATGCTAATCCATCCAATAAACGACAAGGAAGACATGTTGCTCATGAAAATACTGAATTCTAAAAGACAGAGTGAAGGAACGTTTGTTGAAATTGGATAGGAATATCAGCTATTATTTAGGCAGTGTTGATCCTTACGTTCAACCTATATTCCACATAACAGATCATTTGTGAATTACAAAAGAAGAAACTGTTCGATTCTTCCTATTAGTATGTTTATACATTCACCAAAATCCTGAAAATAACACAGGCCATAGCATTCATAGATTTCAGCGACGTTATTTGCTGATAATTGTGGAAACACGTTGGCTGAAAGTCTATCAATGTCGCTAATGGATATATAGACTATTCACTCACAAACAAAATCAAAATTGCCAAGACCATTCAAAAATTATCAAATATAAACAATCAATTCTAAACGGAAACCTAACCTTCTTCTTCTTACTTCAACAAAAGGCATTTGAATATACCTAGCAAATTCAATATCAGCAATTGCTTAAATTTTTCTCTTATAATTATTATCTATTATAATTTTCATTATAACTAATAATTAGAACGTTTCTGTTAGTACCTGGCTTCTGTTCCAAGTGAAATATTTAATACAAATAGGAATTGGAATGTTCCAAACTTTGTCCTCCTGAGTAATATGATACAGAAATGTGTCTCATTCTACACCGTTGCCGAAAAAATAGTTCAGGTAACACATACGAAAACAGTTTTTATGGTTTCGCGTACTTCCAAGACTCGCCTACGGCTCGTCTTAGAATGTTGTCGGCACGTCCAAGAAAAAAATAATATTTTCCGAACTTGTTACGTGAATTACCATCTCCTAGATTTTTGCAATCTTTACCAATGCTCATATATTTTGTCTCTGTGATTTAATTGATTGTGTATTAGTCAAAATATAGTCCTTCTGTAAAAAAATAATGTGGTTCAAATACATTGTACCACCTTATTTCTTGTTTTTTCGACTGATGATATTCATATTGATCTCAAGTAGTTGTTTATTCTGTAGGTAAAATTTGAACCATGAGGTGAAACTTTTGTCGAGTGCATTTACTCATACTATTATAAGTTCGGAATCAATGAAATTTATCTGTGTTTGTTCTCTCTAAATCGATTGTGAACAATATATAATTTTCTGGTGCACTTTGTTTATCTTGGTCACAGTTTAAGATAACTTATATCCACGTTCAGAATCTGGTAATTTTTCCAAATGTTGAAATTTCAGAAATTCTACTAATAATTATTTTGAATGTTTGTACAAATCACCTACATGAAATGTTGAAGTTGATGAAATCAAATTATGTGCATTTCAAGAATTTGAATTGAATTTGAATTTAAGGAGTTCGAAAGTTGTTTATGATTCTGGAAATAAACATGATTCACAGTGCGACTATTTATATGCTACTGATCAATGTATATTTTGAATATCTATTTCTATTCAGTATCAACTACCCGTTGTGATACCAAGATTGACGTGGAGAAGGAAGTTGTTTCATGCATGGAATCATTCACAGAGCCTCAATCTTCTCGGAAGTTAAATATGAAGTACAAAGTGCTGAAATATTCAACATATCTCTTATTCTCGAGTGTTCCTACGTTTTCCTTTCATTCACTACTGCATGCCTTTTATGTCTCATGAATTTTCAAAACACTACTGATTATTCAAATCAACCGGTGAGTTGTGTTGAATCAGAATAATTATTTTGGCTCTATATTTCTCCTGAGAAAAAACACTTAAACTTCAAGAGATAACGTAAATAATCGAGTGTATTCGCTTTTCAGCAGGATATATTCAGATTCAGATCCTTTATCAACCATTTGTAGCCAAGCTGTGCTTGGATATGAAAAGTCATATTACACTTAGGTTAGTTTAGGTCCAAAGTGAGTGAGTCTATTCGACCCTCCACCGCAACCGGCAAGGGCTCATTGTGGCTCACACCTATTCATACTCGGCCAAAAAAAACCAGATTCTCAAAAAAGCTGATTGATTTGAATGGTGAGTGGTCTTTTGGGTCAGAAGTTAAGAGTATAACTCTGCCAAGTTCTAAAGATCTGATTCAAGTTTCAAGATTCCCACATTGATATCCACGACAACCTTCTCATATGAGGGTTTTTACAAGTCAGTTTCACCAAGAATTTGGTGCAAGGCGGTTTTATAAGGTACCTCGCTCTTTAGGAGACGACTCGGTTGTTTTCTGGCTGCATTTGAAAACCTTTTTTTCAGGTCCAGTTATTGGATCAGGAGTTGGGGAGCTTGGGAGTTGAGAAGCTCTCGCTCCTGAAGTCAATTCGAGTCGTAGACTCGACATCCATCTGCTCTGTAGACTCGTTCCTTAAATAAATTTACAGGTATGTGAGCTGGAGTCGTAAAGTCGACATCCATCTCCTCTGTAGACTCTCTCTTGAATTAAATTTATAGGGGAGTCAGTTGGAGTCGTAAACTCGATATCCATCTCCTCTGTAGACTCGATCCTGAACTAAATTTACAAAGAGGTTCGTTGGAGTCGTAAACTCGACATCCTTCTCCTCTGTAGACTCGCTACTGAATTGAATTTACAGGGAGTTCAGTTGGAGTCGTAAACTCGACATCCATCTCCTCTGTAGACTCGATCCTGAACTAAATTTACAAAGAGGTTCATTGGAGTCGTAAACTCGACATCCTTCTCCTCTGAAGACTCGCTCCTGAATTAAATTTACAGGGAGTTCAGTTGGAGTCGTAAACTCGACATCCATCTCCTCTGTAGGCTCGCTCCTGAATTAAATTTGCAGGGAGGTCAGTTGGAGGCCATACGAGAATTAGTTGCCCATCTCATTTCTCTGGCAGTTTTTTTTGTATGAATATGGAGGGGTGGAAAGCCTTAAGCTTTCTTCTTCTAGTATAATTACTCATTTACTGATACTGCATGCTCGTCAAATTACCCATATCTATCAATAGATGTGATGGAATTGTCCAAAACATGATGAAATTTCATAACTACTGCTTTGTATAAGTGTAACTTTATTTTTAATAATGCAATACAGAAACAGAAAAAACTGTTAAGTGATTACCACTGATTATTTTTTCTCAAGTTGTTATCATATAATTAGTGGCGTCGCAAAGTGAGCAAACACATATTTCTTTCTGTTCAGAACATTCCGTAGTATTCGAAAGCACTTGCCTGTCACTGAGTATATTCATGTAATCATTTATCACTTCTTATATTTGTGGTGTCTTCCAGGTAGCTTCCGAAGTATTCTACGAATTGTATTACGTTCGTTCATGATAAATGTTCACAAAAACACGTCGTTTTGTAATCCAAGGGAAAGGGACACCTTTCTATCACAAAATCAACTTTCATACCTCTACCCCCACTCCTCGGTTATTATCACCCAAACAATTTGACTAAAGAAAGTAGTAAGGGTGATACATTATTGAAAAGGTAATTTCATAAGGAATTCGGCGTTGTCAATTCTCGCTACCTAAATTTTTATATTGGCACCCACCTGCGGGAAAAAACTTTTTTTTTTATTCCAAATTATGACACTACCATTTGCAAGCTAATTTGACATGAATTCGAAATGTTTCTAGGGGAAAATACAAAATGGCGGCTCTATAATAGGAATAATTTGCAATTATGGTCGGATTTGATTCAAAATTGAGAAGTAGTTTTTTGCATCGATGAAACAATCATAATTTCCTACCCTGATAGTCCCAACATACTAATTTTGATTCAAAACGGACCATAATTACAAATTTCTTCAGCCATCTTGGAGCCACCATATTGTTATTTTGCATTGATAAACAGACCATAATTTTCCACGTTGAAAACCATCACTTATAAATTTTGAATCATGGGATATGAAATTCAATAACAAAATGCCATTTTGGTTGAGTTTCATTCTTAATCTTATCTAACATAATCCAAATTTCAATAACTAATCCAATGTCTGCTAGATATTTCACAAGCTGGGAACCATTATTCAAAAACTCGGCGTTGGAAGAAATCCATGTAGATTTCAAAGTCGATTGTAAATTTGGCACTTGATTGAAATGTTTCACTATTAAACAGCACTGGCATACTTCGCAGATTGGTTCTTGGATTTACTCAATTAGATGAAAGTGGGAGATAATAATAATGATAATAATAATAATAATACTCTTTGACAATGTTTTGTGATGTATTCCATCTGTTCAGACTTCCATTGTCTAATCTAATATAAATTGATTTGAAAACCCTGAAAAAAACAATTACAAAATTAATAAGGTTAACCGAAAATAACAATTTTATTAA
>WOGN01008918.1:0-11055 GCA_015342105.1 Leptinotarsa texana
AACACTGAATTATACAGAAGATACTTTTCACTATTCAGTTTGTATTTCAAACATTCGTTGTGGAATAAAAATCAGATATCTTTCACATGAGTTATACTTTAAATGAATGGTAACAAATTGTACTCACATAGAATTGCCATCCTCCCTGGTAAACACATGTATTTCGCCTTAAGACACCTGCCCTAAGGCTCATCAGTACCAAATTGGATAACATTATAGAAAATACACACTCTCCATTCATGAAATGGAATCCCGAACCTGGCATATGCTCGCCCCGGCTAAAACCGGGACTCTAAATGATATTCCACAGATATTCATGCGAGATACCTAACAGACGTTGGTCTTGAAAATGTTTCTTCTCTATTCAGCAGCAGAACCACGTTCAAATCAACCGCTGTCCATTATCGTAATATTCGCTGTGTAAATTCTTTTCGAGATTTCATTAAAACTATTCTTTTTCTTATACGTCAGTATTTCTTTACGAAAAAGTCTTCAGCTTTATTTTGATTTCTGTGAATTGAAATTATTCTATGATTTGTAGCCAGATATAACTGAAAATGTTCTCAGCTGTCGCGATGAATCTGTTACCCGTCAGAAACAGCTACCAAAAATTTTTGTAATTTTCGACTGAGAAAAATCCTATTCCAATGTGTAATTAGCTTCGAAAATTGATTCGGGGGTTGGTAGAATTTGTTGGTACATTATGATGACATAAGGAAAGAGGCAAAAAAATGCCAGTAAACCATCATAGGAATCATTTT
The DNA here is from genome assembly GCA_015342105.1 of Leptinotarsa texana. Taxonomy (NCBI): domain Eukaryota; kingdom Metazoa; phylum Arthropoda; class Insecta; order Coleoptera; family Chrysomelidae; genus Leptinotarsa; species Leptinotarsa texana. Next base: position 762 of record WOGN01008918.1, read on the forward strand.
CTTGAAAAATACCGAATATTTTTGTTTAACGTATGTACTTTTCCATACACTTCGGCGTTTCAATATGATTATACTGACCTAAGATACTACCTTATAAATTGTAGGTATCTAAAGTAGACTTATTTTGCACTGAATAAAAGGGTTTTTCCAAAAGTTTTTTGAAATCACGTGGATGTAAATGGATGCATCTGTTATTAACTTTAAATTGCTTATTACGCTTCGTCAATAGTGGTACTTTTATTATTTTCCATAATTGATATGTTAACCTCATATTTTCTGCGTGGATAACAAACAAATCACATGTTCATATCATTCACATTTTTGTTTGAAAGTAGTTGACAATGTTTTGTGTCGAATTTTATCAGTTCCATGATACGAAATCTATAAAGGAAAAAACAACAAAAAATATTTCATCGAAGCATTCTGATTTTATTGGTTTTTTCTTAGATTTCAAATCATCGTAGGATCATTTTAGACAATAGGAGTCTGAACTAATAAAAATCATTTACATACATTTTTGACAGGTGCTCTTCTGACATTGGCTCCACATATTCGCTTAACTCATAGTGATCAAAGATAGACATTTTTATTTATCGAGACAGTTGTATTTCCCTGGATGTATAAAATTGTAATCAACGGGACATGAACATTTATGAGCAATCAATATTTTTGTCACATCAATGCTTTCTTTGAAGCAAGAGAAAAAAAATTACAGGTTTTTGATTAAATATTCAGAAAACTTTCTGACAATGATTGTATCATAATTCTCGTATCGTTTCATTAAAAAAAAAAAAAAAATTCAAATAATCTATCGTTGTATTTCAAATAGACGAATGAAGAGTTTGTGGTTAGCTGAAAATTTTAAATATACTCAACACCCAAAAATTCTAAACGTGTTTTCACACCTTGTTTGAGAATTTTTTTATTGATTCCCTACTTATAGATAGATAGACGAATATTCATACACCACTTCAAATACCATTGGTATAGTCGTAACAAGTCAAAGTTGTAACTGAAGTAAATTAAAATTTTTCGAAATACTATCAACTAAGGTACCTTTACATAGACTCAGTAAAACATATTCATGAACACGTCAATAGAATAGTTTACGTCTGGGTCTCTTGAGTAAATCCCCCCACTGAGTAGGAAGTCATGTCATAGCTTTGTTATCGTAATTAGTTCGTTCATGAATATGTTCATGAGTGCAATATATGAAAATTATTGAAACATGCATTATTTCCTTTTTTCGGAAGAGTGAACGACAACGCTTCCGTCATAATCCTCATTCCTTTCTATTGTAGAGTGGAAATCCCATCAAGGTGACATATTCTCCTATAGTAGGATGCTATAGGGTAAAATATTATGAAATTAACTGAAATACGTAGATTTGAGAAAGCCCAAGCTAACTGAGAACTTTCCTTAAATAATTAAGAAAATTGCAACCCGTGTTCCTTTTGAACTGAGGATATGGTTGCCAATAACTCGGGCACATTGTGACTTTGCCTGTAACCTGTTAAAGTCTCTCACTCTCACTCCGTAGCGATATAACGTCGTGAGCACAATCAAAGGTATGAAAACTGAAGGATTTCTAATTTCTCATTTTTCAAAAAGCCTTGATCAAGTAGCACAAAGTCAGCAGTAAATGTTTGCCTTGACCAATGATATCGACTATGTCCATGACAAAGAACAAGATTACCTTTGTAGTGGACTGGATTTTTCTGAAACCAATATATTTTTTATCATACATGTTCACGATCAGCATCAGTTTTCAATATTCAAATCTATTATTTTGTTTGTTCTTTTAATTTTTATTTGAAGGTGATTGACAATGTTTCATGATGAATTTTATTAGATTTTTACTCTCAATAATACAACCAATACAAGGAAAGACATCTGAACAGTTTCGACGTGAATAGCCTTTTCTTTGAGGACAAAACACAAGCACTACAGGAAAATCCTCAAGGTACTCTCAGAGCGGTGACTGTGCAAAAATAGAGATTTACATTAGATTTCAATCGCTGGAATCCTTTTGAAAAAACACTCTCAGCAAGTTCATTTCACACAAACGCAGTCTTCCTGATGAAAAAGTTCTGAACAGTGAAGTTCGAGGTGTACTGAATTGAACTTCTAAACGTTGAGCAGCCACAGTCCGTCGCCTATTTTCGATATGTACAGCTTTTGGTGAAATTAAATGTGCCAAGTCACGGGAAGTGAGACAAATCTCCAACCTTCATTCTATGTTCTAGGCTATCAAGGTTGCACGTAAAGTTCGCGTCTCCAATCAGGCGGATGACTCATTTCTGGATCGAATCCAGCAATCAGAGAATGTTTTGGGAACAGAGCTCCATACATGAGAGCAGTACTCCAAAGAAGGTCTGACCTGAGCTTTATAAAGCATCAAAAGTTTCTGAGGTGTGGTACAGTTTTTTGGTTACGAACAGTGTTTCGAACTTTTGAGAAGCAGCCTTTGGAATTCCAGCAATCACACAAACATTATGGTCGAAGATACAGAGGAAGTTATTCGAAGACGAAAACCTGGAAGATAGAACGAACTAACCAATAATACGGAATTACTGGGATGCTATGTACAATATCCAAACGAAGGACAAATTATTCACACAAGATCAGGGACTACCAATGGGATCGCCACTTCCACAATTATAGCCAACTTATATATGGAGTAGTTTGAAACTCTGGCCGTTGAGAAAGCTTACAAAAAACTCCAAGTCCTGAAACACATCAACAGCGTAAGACTTTCTACCACTTTCACAATGGATAAGAAAGTCCACAACGAGTTGCCATTCTCAGATGTAATGGAGGAGAGCACCGACACTGAGTGGGAAACATCTGCATACCGAGAAGCCACTTACTTGGGACTGTATTGAACCAAGAATCCAACCACAATTAATCGACTGAAAGAGGAATCATCAATACTCTATTAGACCGTGCTTTCGGTCTCTGTGATACGAAGAAAGGTACTAGACAACATCGAAAATTATCTTCAATGGAATGGCTACTCCAAAGCGATGTGGAACAGACTTTGGCTAAAAGACAGCAAGAGCCTCGTAAGGAAGAAAAACCGTCACAACCAGAAGATTATCGGGAAGGATAAGAAGAATTGGGTCCAAGTACAACATCAGAACCCACTTCAGATCAGGAAACACTATTCTTAGCAGGGTCACGAAAACCGGGTCACCAAACGCGGACTGCGATTCCAAGAATTGCATTTACCGAATACCCTGTGGGTACGGAAAATCATATATCGCTGAAACTAAGAGGCCATTGAAAGTTCGTATTGACGAGCATAAGAAACACACACAGCGAGGGGAACCAGCAAATCAGAAATAGCAGAGCATGTTTGGACCCATTAACACAACATCGAATGGTCCCAAGCTGAGATCAATTACAGGGACGACCACTGATTTGGAAGGGAAGCCGCATACATTTCAGGCAAGCTAGCGTAGAGATGAGCAACATATGAAAACCTATAATCAAGCAAAAAATTGAAAAATCCCGCCAAACGGTCATCTCTCGCTAATCCGGTGAAGCGGAAAGAATAGATAAGTACTCGAATGTCCCATAAATAGTCATCTTTTGGAGAAATTAGTCTAGTCATCACATGAAGACGGTTTTTATTTTTGTTTTTTGTTAAATTGTTCTATTTTTACTTGTATTTCATTTCAGTGTAATTTCATTTCAGGGTTTTTTTGCTTATTATAAATATTAATTTCAGATTTGAATTGAAGGGGTTATACTTTTTTAGGAGTGATTAATTTTTGGAAAAGAAAGTTTTTGGCTATCGAGATGGAGTAGTAGAAAGACAAAAACTTTCTTTACCAAAAATTATTTTCAGCTATTGTTTTCGGAATAGACAAATCAATATTTTCTCATTGGAAATATCCAAAATGTATTCCATATCTTCTGGCATCTTTTCAAGTAGTTCTCTATAGGGAAAGAAAGGTATTGGCTTCGTACATTTTCACCTTCATAGAAAAAACGGATTTTCTACCTTTCATACTTTGAAGTTTTCCACATTTTCTTGTATGAACATGGATCAGTAGAAAGTGAAAACATTTTTCTTTAAAAAATTATTCTCTACTAAAAATATACCTACATCTTTCGATCAGAATCACTCCCCATTATTCTACTACATAAACATGAAATTGACATATTTTTCCTAATTGACTTGTGAATTACGAAACTGTCAATCAATAACCATTTGAACATCCAATACCATTTCATTTTACTCTCTCTTATGCATAATCAGTTTCCAGTGAGTGTTCATCTCCAAATGGGTTGATATGCATGTACTGTAGATTGCTCGCAGCAGAAACAAGCCCACTGTTAACGAACGCATTCAATTGCTTTCCACCATGTATTCAGAATATCCCAATATTCTAATCAATTTCAAACCACTCGCCGAAGGGATAATTTCAATATTAACCTAGTTTAAGTGCTATCGAATTGCCTTCGCTAAAAGCTACATTGTGCCCAAACTTTATTCTGAAACAACAATAGGGTATTTGAATAGACTTATGGGAAAAGTTAAGTGAATGCTTGAATACTGAAATGGCAGCGTTTACAGATTAAAGGAAATGATTAAGGGATGATCAGTGAGTGAGTTGTAGCAGCATTTACTTTTTGTATTGGAGGAAAATGGTAGATTTTTAAATCTCATAGAGAAGTTTAAAGCAGTGATGGTTCAATGAAAGTGTCAATGTATTTTACCCAGATCACTTGCGATCTTTGTCAAAGTTTTCTATTATTTTTAGGTGTATGAACTTTCACGATCTGAAAAATGAACGAAGCTGAATCAATAGAGAATCTACTGGAATGTATTGAAGAGCGAAATGAAAAGTTCAACCCAAAAAATTTCTACGTAGTTTGAACTACTGGATAGTACAATTAGTCAGTAACATGTCGAATTCAGGCATTTTGACTACAAATTGAATGATCACTGAAAAAAATGAAATTTCTTTATTCACCTTTCTTCATTTGATTGGCGTTTTGTGAAACAATGTAGGTGTTCATAATTGAAGTGAATTGTTTTGTTTCGATAACGGAAATGGATTATCTTCCGAAACATCAACCATCAATGTAAATATATTTTTTTTCTAATGAATATTCAATTGAGATTCTAAATTCGTTGAGTCACTGACCAATTGGGTCAGTAATTCAACGATATTCAGTGTTTTATATTACATCCCACTCCACAGTCGCTTTTCTGGTAAAGGCATCAACTACTGTTTCCACACTATAATCCACAATTCCGAAAATTACTTTTCGACAACTTCTAGTCAGGAGAATTTAAAAACAGCTCAATATCAACAAGGCATCTGGTCTTGACGAAGTGCCCGTCATCGTACTTGAGTAGTGCGCAAATGAACTCGCACCAGTATTTTGCAGACTTCTCGACCTGTCTTACAAGAAAAGAGTTTTTTTTTTGGAAGATGGCTCGCGTTCAGCCTATTCAGCAAGAAAAATCTTCCATCTATCAGTGATATCAAAAATCATAAAGAAAGTCGAGAACCATCATATCCAATATTTGGAAGGCTTCAACATTTTGAGCGATCATCAATAAGGCTTTCGGAAACAAAGATCAACAGGAGGTCTTCTATCGTATGTCACCCATATTTGGAATAACGGAATCGAGAAACATGGAGAGCTTCGAACTGTTGCGCTTAATATCTCTAAGGCCTTTGACCTTGTGGTTTGGTGTTTCGTGACCAAACTCGATGCTATGGCTTGTCGGATCATTTCTGTCTATGGCTCTTCAGCTTCCTGAAAGAATGTTTCTTGCAAATGGCCGTCAACGGCTATACTTTCACCATCAACGTTAGTGTTCCGCAGGGATCTATTTTGTCTTCAGCCCTCCTTCTATTTTATATCAGCGACTTATTGGGAAAAAACAAGAATTCAATATATTACTTTGCTGACGACAGCACACTAGTTTCGTCGTGGTTTCGAGGACATCTGAGGTGGATACACTTCTTCCTCGGCAACAGGAGGTTGCATATCTTAATGAGGAACAGAGGTGATTTCGAATCGGAATTGAAGTAACCAGGTTCAATTCAATGACACAAAAACCCAGGCAAGGGTTTTTTTCAAAAAGATAAATGTCTCCGAACTGGCTATAATAATGTCAGGTCACATTCTACCTTCTGTTTCAATAAGTTTGTTGGGGGTTGAAATGAACACCAATATGTCTTGCCACAATCATGTTGCTAGAATTGCAAAAGCCGCTTCTCGGGTTCGGAACAGCGTTCCAAACCAGGAAACTGTGAGGCTTCAGCAACGTTTGATGCTTCACAAAGCTGACTGGAGACGCGAGCATCACTTGTAACCTTGATAGTTTGCAACATCGAAGAAAGTTTCGTGTGACTTGACACATTTGTTTCCACCGAGAGTGTTACATATCAGAAGTAGGCGAAGGAATATGGCTGCCCAAAGTTTTGTGGTTCAATCTAGTACACCTCGAAAAGTCACCGTTTGAGAATTCTTTTATTTCGAGAACTTGTAACGATACCAATTTGTTTCACAAGGTATAATAATTCGTGAACCCCAGAATAACAATTTTCAAGCACCCGTATGTCCCACTCTCCTATTTGTTGGTAAACTAGTGGGCCGTGAGATTACAGATTGAACTATTGTTGTTTACTTTCATCAAATCAATAGACAGTACTTTTCCAATTGTTATTGAAGTACTTTCAATGTAGATGGAATGCGATGTACTACCATGCTCCAATCTTTTAATAATCCCTTTCAAACTCTTTTTGAGTATATTTTGGCATCTATTGGCGAAATCCTGCACATTTAGAGTTTTTTCGTTGAATCGATTCCTATGAAAATATATTTTCATACTTGCAACTAGTAGTCAAGGTTATAATTGAAAATCACCTACCGTATCCTGAAGGAATGTTGTTATTTCATTTCATATTATATTTTAAATATCCTAGCGGAATTGTCTCTGAGGGGAAATATTCCTCATAATATTAATCCCTGCTTTTTCCAATCATTCAGTAGATTGTTCCATTTTGGAAATACATTTGAATGATTTGATATTCTGAGATTGCCCATTGGTTCATCACACCTGTCCATGACGTATGGCTATGTGCTGGAATTCATATTATTCCGTTTCAATATGTTGATCCTACGGATTCCATTTTTGAAGGTTACTTTGTGAAGGTTCAAAGAAGACCTGCCTGGAAAATTTGTATATAGAAACATCTCTTTGAGGATTATTTTCAAGAGTCTTCACTTCAATCTCTTTGGAGGATGATAGAACTTCAAGTAAGTGACACCAAATCTTCCCCGACTTTTCAGCATCGCCATTTTGGACCTTCAACTTATGTACTTTTTCTTTCCTCTTATAGCACCTGTTGTCGTTTCATAACTTTCTTCAGTTGGTATTCACCATACTATCGGTTGATAATTTACTGGAGAAAATTGAAGACTTTGTCCAAACGATTGTGAAATAAATTTCCGAATGGGATTTTTGGAAAACCCTTTCGAAACTTGAAGGGTTTTATGATTCGTCGGTTTTTTTTAAATATTTCTTTTCCCGCTACTTGCCATTACACGATTATATATCGACAATATATTTTACAAGGGGTAGAAATTAGTTTGATACTGATAATTTTATTTTATTTTTGACATACGTGACACGTGCCTTTCGCTCTGGATCCAAAGCTAGCAATTATTTGATTTTGGTGTTATTTATGGTTTCTTTTGGTTATCTTGGAACCTATATTAATTTCAGCCACATTTGATGGTGACTTAATAATATTTCAACTCCAAATACAAATTGTGTGTACGTAGATTTATTCAATAATATGAATTCATATACTGACAAATAATATGGTATCTTCGTGAAGTATTCATAATAAATCAGATCATTATGTAATTTTTTTTTCTTATTGATGATAATTCAGGAACAGGGTTCAGACAAGCATTCGGAAGGGGTAAATTACCTGGCGCCCACAATTAAAATCTAAGTCGCATATTTCCCCCCACTCCCGTCTTCACTCAATTAGCCGGAGCCGAATTCTTGGGCTGTCACAGTGACTACCCAACACCGTAGAGTCATCGAGCGTAACAAACGGCATTCATGTGGAATATTATTTCAAATGGATTTAATCTCCAGCTATTCAAATCCAATATGAATCACTACTTTCGCACAGGCACCGCTCTTAGAGTGTCTTGGGTTTTGTTCTTAAAAATAACTATCATTTTGGGGTGGACTTTTCAGTTCGCTCTTTATCATACTTCAGCAGATTATCTATTGATTCAACTGTTTATTTTTCAGATTGTGGAACGTCAAACGTTATGTACCTAAAAACAGGAGAAATATTGATTTCTATACAGAAAATTTCTCTGCAAGAGTATTACAAAATAATTTCTAAATATTTAAACTAATAGATTTCAAGAACATCATTAACCTGCCATAAGTATCTCATTGATTTTTCCAAAAAATAAAATGTGTGATGAAATTGGCAGATACTTGATGGAAATCCATAACGTTTGAAGAAACACTTTGTTGTGATATTTTTATTAGATAGTTTACAAAATCGCAACACGTATTCCGTCAAACAATAGGTTTCTTAAGCGTTTTCCTACTTCAATTCCGTTTTCATTATCCAGAACTAGATTCAACAATACACAATTTGGATGTGGATCTAATTTAGAAAGCAGATATGAAATATGCTAGAACAACAATAAAACTTCACCAAACAAGTAGTATCGACAGTTCTCTTACTATGGAGCAAGATATTAGAGTCGAACAAAATTTTTGTAGAACGTTATCATTTTCATTACTTTAATGATGTTAAATCATTTGCCGCCAAGAGGGTGCCGTCTATTTTTTCAATGAATAGGAGGGTCTTCAATTTCCTTTATAATGGCTTTCACCTTTCATAACTTCAATAAGCGGTTGCGGAGGTAATAATATTCAAATGAGGAACTGGGAATTTCATAACACCGACACCCCGTGTCTGATTTTTTGAAATAAATATTTGTTGGAGAGAGAAATTGATTTTTCTATGCTTATGTTAGCACTAGTTTCGACAACTATGACTTCCGTATTGTCCTTCAATATAGCCCCAAAAGAACAAATCGAGAGGAGTTGAGTCCGGTGAACGACCAGGCCATTCCAAGGAACCATGACCACCAATTCACATGCTTGTATATGTCTTCATTTTCAATCAATCCCTCATAGGACGGAACTGGTATGACAGCTCAACATCTTGTTGGAAAACAACAATATTTTCGAATTCATCTTCATAGTTGCCAATTTCTACAATCTGTGGTTGAATGGGGCTGTGAAAAATTTGCAAATATAAAACACCAGGCACGTTTTCCTCCAGATAAATAGGATCGATGATATAATTTTCAATATTTCCGACAGACATTCATTTTCTCAGGAGATTGAGTGTGACTGTCTCTAAAAATATGTGGGTTTTTGTCTGAAAAATATCACTAATTCCAGCGGTTAATATTTTCATTCAAAAAAAAATGTTCAACTAGAAAAAATGCTTTTTATGCAGTTTAGAAATGCAATCAAATATTTGTACATTAACTCGCAGAATTGCATTCCTCTATCAAGTTCATCTATTTTCAAGATAAAATTTTTCCCATTGAGTATTCTTGATAATTGAATAGAACTGGCCGATACTTGATGAAAATCCATATTGAAAAACTAATCAATACAGTTTATGGTATGATTTTCACTATAAGGGTTTTACAAAAACCACGACACGTATTTCGCTATACAATAGCTTCTTCAAGCATAAACTGAGAGTTACTTCTGAATTACCCCATTATATACTTCACGAAACTTCTTACCAGTGGGTTACTGTGTATTTTTCTCTCCAAATCGTCCATAAAAATCTCTGCCAGAACAGTACTGAGTGGGTTTCCCATTATGAGACCTTTGCAAGATGAGTAGAACGTTTCTTTGAATTGGAAGTGATTCTGTGACAAACACACCGTAAGCAAGTCTAATATTCCATTTTTCACTACCGGATTGATAGGATTTTTGTCCAATAGATTCTCCACCAAAGTAATCGTTTCATTCGGAGGGATAATGGCAAACAGATTCTTTACTTCGAATGAAATCAATTTATCCGAAAAACTCATTGCAGTTATTCAAAATCACACCAATTCATACCTCTTGATCAACGAAATTCAAAATATTACACTCCCGGATAATGACACAGTGTGTTTGTCACAGAATTACTTCCAATTCAATGAAACGTTTTACTCATCTTGCAAAGGTCTCATAATGGGAATCCCACTT
>WOGN01008919.1:0-11054 GCA_015342105.1 Leptinotarsa texana
AATAAATAAACACAGTAGAAACTAGACAAAAGTATTTTCTTTATTCTATATTCAACATGAATTTCTACAAAATAAATAAGTCATCAATCGAACAAGATAGTAGAGAAACACTGATAATTTTAGAAGTTTCTAATGTAATGTCATCAACACATTTTTTTTGCTTAGATTGCAAACGCTGGTTGAACCCTACGAGATAGATAAAAAAAATGTACTACGGTATTGTACATCTTAAAAAGTTCTACAAAAAACGTTCACGATGGTATATGTCTATCGCTTAGAAATAATCCACAATAACAATTTTTTATCTTTTACGATTTTGAGCAATACAGCATTAATCCTTATCCAATTGAGTACCTTGAATACATTGTGCATTGAATATAGAACAATATTGCCCTTTCCAACATGTAATTTAAGTGCAGAGACATAATGGTTGCGGTGGTACGAGCCGTGGGGTCGACGGCGATTGCCTATAAATAGCACGTCAAAAGGCCACGCATTGCCTTACAACACTTTATGATTACATATTGTGTACCAATCCATGTATGATATCTGATTCAATTCCATAACGAATGTTTGGAGCACAAACTGGTGTTTTTTATATAATTCAATGTTCATATGAAAGTACTTGTATCGAAAGTATTTTTTCTGTTTATATGAAAGTAATTGTTTCCAAAAGGGCTTCTTCTTACATAGAGATGGAGAAGTAGAAAGCCAGAACCTTTCTGTCTCAGAAATTTATTCCCTCCTTAAAATATACCCCTTTCAATTTATCTCATTGAGTTTTGACATAAAATGCTAATATTCTACCTGTTTTCTTCGAAATAATATTGTATTGTAATTGCTTTTTCAAAACATAAGTTTTGTAGCTACCTACTGTTATAAAAAGTTATTGTAGAGTAGTTTGATGTAGCAGTAACTGATGAAGCTACAGTATACCAGGGCACATCTTAAATTTAGAAAATTCTATAATTATTATCATTGACAGTGTTCATTCATTTTCATCAAGTAAAGGGTCAGAGTATTCATAAAGTAATACATAGATTAGCAAACTGAGTAAAAAATCATTCAGTTTATAAAGGTATGAATGAGGACGTGCGTAGATACGTGCATACGTACGTATATATGTAAAAATGTATGTATGAAAGTATATAATAAATAGATGAGTACTTTTCTGATTTTTCACAATTCGATTTCAATGTAAGAGCCACTAAATAACGCCACTTTCCCTCACTGGAGAGGTCATTCCATTTGTAACGGAGGTGAAATATCTTCGCATTATCCTTGATAAAAAAACTCAACTGGAACGCTCACTTGGAAAAAGTTTTACACAAAGCCAGATTGTCCCTATGAACATGTCTAAAGATTTGTAGTAAAACTTGGGTTTCAGGTCCCAAGCAATTGTCAGATGATTGTCATACCAATTATGGTGCAGTGCTTGGTGGCCCAAGACTTTACAGAAAACGGCCCAGACGAAGTTCTCTGGCTTGATTGGCCATCGGTATACCACACCATCAGCGGCTATGGGCCTTCTAGATCTGCCTCCTCTCCATATTTTTCTGGAGAAAGAGGCTAGATAGATTGCATATAGACGTATGCACATTGCCAATTGCACAAATCAATATAATGCAGAGTGCAACTGACAGCTGGAAGTCACAGCATTCTGGAAATGACATCTGACTTTATACCTCCAACTTTCTACTACGAACTGTCTTATAAAGTGCTGTTCCTGAGTAGAGAGGACTGGATCCTCCGAGGGGAGGAAATATTGAGAAGAGATAGTTGTAGGTTCACAGATGAATGAAAAACATCTTCCAGTTTTGGTGCAGGTCTTTTCAGTCGCAGACTCAGGATTGAAATATCAACCTGATTAGGAACCTATTGGATTGTGTGAGGAGAGATTGAAAGAATCCAACCTAATACACAAGTCAACTCGATCGAAAACAAAGTGTGAAACGCCAATACGAGTACTAGATGAAAAGCAAGTGTAACATAAATAAGTGTTACCACCTATTAGTGTGACACCCATATTAGCCGGTCAATTTTTTACGTCAGCGTTTGTGGTTTGATGATGTCTAACAGGTGAAAAATATGTGAATTTTTCAGTAATCTGAGTATTCGAATCTTCACATCCATCAGAGGTGAGAACCAACACGTGAGTTTTCATCGAGTACCAGCAAATATTTAATTCTACAATTTATGAGACTATTGATTCATAAATTGTAGCATAATTCCATAACAACCACTTGAAAAAGAATTATAAATACGGAGGATGTGGGAAATTTGCCAAATGTAATCAATACATTTAATGAAAGTCGCAGACGATACTAAGATATACTAGAAAACCTATTTATTGTGGAGCCACTATTAGAACAATATGACATTTACTCTCACAATTTTTGTATCTCTGTACGTTTGGGCGACCTAGTCAGGAATATATGAGAATTTTTGGTTGTTAAAAAATCGAGGAAAACTCAAAAACTGATATCCACATGAATGAAGTGGCCGGCATATTCATCACTGTAAATATAATGAAATTCATATTTGACTGGAAATTTTATTGCCAAACCGAAATTCTCTAAACGAGAAGAGTATAAATGAAAGCAAAGAACATCACAATCAGAGATTTAGGAATAAACTGCTTGCCAGTCCTAATGGGTCTAGATAATTCTAATCGGTAGTTAAAACTGTTAATCAAAACTTTAAAGGTTCAACTCAGTGCCACGAAAACCTAAGCATCGGTTTTCTCCAAAAAAGTAAATGTATCCGAACCGGGTATAATAGTGGAAGGAGAGACAATTCTGATTACTACACCAAAGGTTCCAATCAGTGCATCACAAGAAAATGATCTGAGAGAATATAGTTCTCGAAATTTACTTTTAAAAATATATCACTTGATCATATCAGTTTCTTATTGAGAAAAAACTATGGAAATTATTTTTGGAATGTTAGATGAATGTCCAATACTAACAATAACCAATGAACACATTTTTTTCAAGGACTATATGATGAGTTTATCATTATAACCTCATTGGTTTCATTATCGACTAATGTCCACCAAAGTTAATTTTTCTTACGCGTAGTGGAAGTACAAACGTGATCGTATTCATGATATTATGCGCGTGACGTGACGTTTAAACTGCTCAGGTGAGCGTTACGTAGCCGAATGAAAATCACGCTACTATTCCGACGAATCAGCTACCGGCTGCATTGGTTGATATAATTTAATTGATGTTTTCTTCCACTTTCATGATGATTATCAAAATCGGACTTCAATTCTACCTCAGCGCTTGATAGGTACGTCATGCACCGGTAATTGTTGAATATTTGGTGTAAGAAGATAGCAATACGTTAGATCCTTTATCAAAATTTACCGAGTTGAGAAAAATGTAAGAATGTAAAATTTGAAATTTAGAAATTGTCAGCACAATATATAGATTCAATTTAGAAGCTGGGTTGTATTAAAAAATGTTTTTTGGCAAAAAACAAAAAAAACACGTTTACCTGACAATTTCTATAATCATAAAAATGTCTTAATTATGTTAATACTATGACATAATTCATTAGTTCGGACTTCCATTTTCTAATACGATATAATATAATTTGAAATCCCTAAAAGAACAAATAAAATTGAAAAATAAACTGAATAGCTGTAAATAACAATTATATTGAGCAAAAAAACCCTGAAATTACAATAAAATGAAAATCAAGCGAAACACTGAAAATGGTCAGTCATCACCCGAAGGCGATTGTGGATACTAACAATCGAAACGTCAAGTAATTTCATTTTAATTGTTCTTTTTTCAATTTATTGCTCAATTTTTAATGTATTGTAATTCAATTTCAGGTTTTTTTGCGTAACATAATGGGGAATGTTCCTCAATTTGGGTTATTACAGCAAATGTAACTTTGAACTAAATAACGTTGAGTTCAATTCATGAGTTTTTCAAATTCACTTCGAAAAGTATTCAAATTGATGTTTCAAATGTTGGGTTTTAATTTTTAAAGGAATTTGCTTCTAATTCACATATTGGCAACAGCACCTAGATCAAGTTGAAATAATTTATACGTACCTAGATATTCTACTTTAAAAAAGGAAAATTATCTTTATAAATCAACAGAAAGTCTCGGAACTCGGAACATACGTAAACAGAACAGCACGCCTCTGTCTCATACAGGCTACAGATTCATTGTCCTTTAATAGCTATAAGCGATGTTGCCAATTGATGAAATAGAAACGACCCCTTTAAATGTTGAATGCATTATTTCATTCCTCTTTTTGAAGTATTTAAATAATTTTTTAAAGAAAAAGGTTGAAATGATGAGTTAAAAATGCGTTGTTTTAGAGCTCTTTTATGAAAACTACTTTATTTTCATCAGGAGGAACATTCCCCATTGTTATTTTCAGCTATGGAATTACAATACAATAAAAATTAAGCAATAAATTGAAAATTGAATGATTAAACTGAAATTAAAATTAAAAAATTTCAAGCCAAATTACTTCAATACGTTTCGATTTTTAGTATCCACAATCGTCTTCAGGTGATGACTGACCATTTTCAATTTTTTATTGTGAATCCATTTCAGGGCTTTTGGCCTAATATTTTTGTTATTTTCAGCTATTCAGTTCAATTTTCAATTTCATTTGTTCTTTCAGGGATTTCAAATCATATTATAAAATATTAGACAATGGAAGTCCGAACTAATTAAATGCACCATGAAAAACATTGTCAACCACCTTCAAACAAACTGTAACATATAATTTACATACTATAGTTATTGTTACGTGAAGGGACAATTGAGAAAAGCAGGAGACCAAAATGAATAGAAGTGATGCGATCGGTTGGACCGATGTTTCTTCAAAAACTATCGCTCTTCGACATAATTAATAAAGACTTTCAGAAAACGTCGCATTTTATTCTCATAGGTGTTGAGTGTACAGAAGATTCACTGCTTGTCATTTCAATATATAGGGCGTCCCAACGAAAACTTGACCCCCCACGGTAAGTCAGAAACGGACATGTAATCGAAAATTTCAAAAAACACGTCAACTTTTATTTCTAGAAGAACTAATTCTGATATGGAAATCATACCCGAAACCTCACCCCTCTGTCAGGAACTATCCCCCTATTTTTTTCAATGGCATAGGGGGGTCGACTGATACATCATTTGAAAGGTCTTTTGTCCCTCTATTACTTCTGTATTTTTTTCTAAATTGGTTCATTCGTTATTGAGAATTTAAATGTTGATTGTTTTATTTAAGAAAAAGAAAATTCGCTGTAGCTCATTTTATTGAGGAAATCAACGAAAGTAATATCAGTGGCAACACAATCAACGGATAAAGTGGTCAAAATGACCCCCATCTAGTTCCATACAATAATACAGGCTACCTTCGAAAGCGTTCCTTACATTATTGAAGGTGTCCGGAGTCAGAAATCGGCATTCCCGAACAATTCTCCGTCACCGGTCTTCTGTTTAACGTATTGGTGGCACACGTTGATGTCTGGATGATTCGTATAATGAATTCTTATAAATGCACATTCATTATTTCGATAATAGGTTGCAACAATTTTTATTCTTTCGTCAGTAGAATAAACCATGTTGGAACACAGTGAAGAAGTGACAGTGGCCAACTATCTACTTTTTGTTCTGCGACAACTAGATTCAACAAAAACTACCAGTGCAGAAAAAACTAACAGTATCTTCCACTTCAAAACGTTTACTGATAATTAAATGAATTCTTCAAATCTAGAAGACCTGCGACAGAGAATTGTTCGGGAATGCTGATTTCTGACTCCGGACATCTCCAATAATGTGAAACGCTTTTGAAAGTAGACTGTAATATTGTATGGAACTAGATGGAGGTTATTTTGAACACTTTATCCACTGATTGTGTTGCCATTGATATTACTTTTGTTGATTTCCTCAACAAAATGAACAACAGCGAATTTTCTATATTTTCTTAAAACAAACGTTCAACATTCAATTTTTCATTAACGAATTAACCAATTTCGTAAAAAACAGTAATACAGGGACAAAAGTCCTTTCAAATGATGTATCACTCGATCCCCCATGCCATTGAAAAAATATGTGGGTAGTTGCTTACCGCAGGGGGTTGAAGTTTCTGATATGATTTATATATCAGAATTAGTTCCCCTAGAAATAAAAATTTATATGTTCGTTGAATTTTCGATCACTCGTCCGTTTCTGACTTACAGGGGGGGTCAAGTTTTCGTTGGAACGCCCTGTATAAATTTGGAAATAAATATATATTTAGTAAAAGATTGCTACGTAATTGTTCATAAGTCATAGATCTGAATGATAATTTGAATTAGAGGGAGATAGTACATATTGTTGTGTTTAATAACGGTTCATCATTTTTCAAACTATAATTCATCTAATTTATAAATGTTCTCGCCTTAATTCAAAAATTTATAGAACTATATCCATTTCTGTTCTCAAAACTGGAATTGTAATAGAATTACACTTTTCATTCAATCTCAACTAAAATAATTCACTTTGGATTAACGACAAATCAAAATTATGTCGACTGTCTTTTAAGGAAGTTCAAAATAACATAACTAACTTACTGTTATTTCATTTATTAATTTGATATTGGTTTCAGTATTAAATAAGTATTTTTCAGGATAGACGTATCGCTACCACTATACGTAGACATCTCCTATTCAAAAACATGATTCAAATAGATGAATATTAAAGATATCCCTTATTAGTAATTTCGAATCCAGTTTTGAATTTTTATCCCTATAGGCGTATAAGCCTCTCAATGTATAAAGCTAACCACATAGCCAATCCGTGAAGGACGAAATTATACACTTTATCTGAGCACATTATTGTATATTTTGTACAATCAGTAGGATGTTCATCAATGATTCAATAGCGAAAATTCATTATGAAACTAAACACTGCTTGAAATTTTAAATGATAGAAACAATGCCAAAGAGGAAATGCAGAATTTAAATAAATTCGTGGGAAATCTATACTAATATTATAAATGTGAAAGTTTGTGAGGATGGATAAATGTATTTTTGTGGCTCTTTCATGCCTAAACGACTGAACGGATTTAGATGAAACTTTACATAAATACAGCATCATACAGCATACATCAGAATAACATATAGGCTACAATTTACAAAAGTTTGGTGTAATTTTGGTCATAATATAACGATAATTATTAAGTCGGAAAAATTCTTGCTCCCTGAGAGCTATTCTGGCGTGCACTGCCTATACAGGGTGATTCAAAAGTACTTTGACAAACTTCAGGAGGCGCCACCTACACGTCTGTTACTTTTTTAAAGATTCATAACTTTTTTGGGCGTACTTCTAGCACATTTTTCAGTAAAAAAATCGATTCCTCTATCATATCTACGTAAATAAGCTACCCTTAATACTAGTCGCTGTAAGCAACCGTTTTCTAAATATTTGGACTTAAAAACTTCAAATCGATTATTTGATAATCGATGCATGTTGAAGTTATTACGAATATTTTGCATTTCATATACGAGATTTGTTGAAATACGAGAAATTTGTTCGCTAGTAAAGTATCTTCATTTTTGACAATATAGAAAATTGTTATATCGAAATGTTATTTCCTACTTAATGAATTACTTTAATTTTGTTATTTTCCATATTGTCATTGTAGAAAATGTTTCAAGAAGTAAATATTTGAGAATAAAAACGTTCTTCTGATGAAATGAAAAAAAAATTATACGAAAATAACTTTTTCTTGTTCAATTAGTAAATACTTCAAACCCGACTTCAAACATTCCTAACTGAAACATATATTGTTCACAGGAACGCTTGGAACGCTTCACAAAGTGTACTTCGAAATTTCGGGACGAGGCACTTTTTTTCATTTCCTCATCATTATCATTTTGGATAACATTAAAAGACGAAGAACATTTTTTTTTCATATTATTACGACTGTATATCACCGGAAGAGATAATTCTGTTTTCGTCACGATGATAGTTTGTATAAACTTTCATACGTTCAATTAATTCAAACTTACCCATGGGAATTTCATTTTAATTTTTAGGGAACGCTAGTTTTTGGGAAAAAATGTTTTGGCTTTTTGCGCGAACATATATACTTCAAATACTTTATTGTAACACTACGACGACTAATTAGTGGAAAACACAAGAAAATGATAAGTAGGTATATGAATATTTTAGAATAATAAAAAGTGAATGAAGGCACTATCAGTCATGGGTCGTTATAGTAGGTTTTTAATGATGACTTATGCAAGTCGAAACTAAAATAGAGGCGTTTATGAATAATTTATTTGCATTTTCAAATATACATAACAGATAAAAAGTAAAGTAGATCAATTTTATTTCTAGTGTTTGTACATGATGGTCTTGTTCATAAAAATTTGTAACTTCTTCACTCGTTTATTTCAATCAAAAATTTGAAAACGCATTCAAAGTCATAGGTTTTTATCTACTAAGAAATTAAGTGATTCTATAAATATGAGTGAAGTATGGTGCAAATATATTACAGGTGACCACAGAGGTCACTGCCTATTTACTACAAAGAAACAAAAAGAATACATATTTTTTCATTATGGATGGCTCTAGTTGCAAATATGTATGTAATATGTATTTACAAACATTCCATGAAAAAAATGTTTTATATTTCAAAATAATGTGTGCTTTCCACTTGGATAACATTGCATTTTTTGGCGTCTTTCGTATAGCATACGAATTTTTTGTAAAGAATCAATAATAAAATTGTTTTATAGGTTTTCATATGGTACATACAGACTTTTTGACGGGCACTGCATAAGTGACACAATAACAAACTAATTACTTGAATTTTTAGACCCAACTAACATAGTTATTCACAGCCTCACTTTCGCTTTCTTAGTCGCTCTTTCACTGATAATGTCTATAACTGAACTAGTCTAAAGTAAGACACCTTATGCACCACTCCGAAGCAGGTGGGAATTGTGAGTGACTTCCAAATTAGACCGGTATTTCTGCTAGGAAGACTTACCGGCGAGGTATACCTAAACTGACCATTTTTTTTCAACTCAAAACGGGATGTCCATATATAACATACCTATGTACCTATGTATGGATGGTACAGCAAGAAAGTTAGTCCATTCTTTGCTGTTCCATTCTGAAGCTGTATTTTCCAGTAATGGAAGTAAATGGAAGAAACTGATTGGTTTCTTTCTCAATCAAAATCTGAATTAGTTGATTGGTTTCTTTTGCAGCGTCAATTGCCGATACAGTTTGACCTTCAACCTTCAAAACAACTTGGTGAAAACTTGCTGACTGAGCGTGTAAAAAACAAAGCCATAATTCAGCCTATCAACGGTTTTTTTAGAGAAGATTTTAGAAAACGAGACTATTTTACGTCCCAGATCATTATTTGGGGACAACGGGATAGATAGTCGAATAAAGGGACAGTCCCGTTCAAAACGGGACGTCTGGTCACTGGAACAAACGCTACCTCAGTTTCTGGAGGATGTACCATTGGTTACGAGAAATGCAATGTGGTTTATGCACGATGGTGCATCAGCGGATTTTAACATATTGGCTAGAGAGTCTTCAACAGTAACATACGGAGATCGCTGGATTGGTCGAGGTGGACTTCACTTATGGCCTGCTTGATCACCGGATTTAAGCCCCCTGGATTATTTTCTGAAGTCATTAGTTTATACTACCCCAGTGGAAGATGTGGAAAGTTTGAGATATCGGATAATTGCTGGATGTAACGCAATCAGAAATGATCCTGGTGTTTTTGAAAGAGTTCGGGAGTCGATGAGGAGAAGATTGGATTCTTGCATCCGAGTAGAGGGTAGTCAATTTTCAACAGTTCTTGTAGATTAAGAAACATTGCATGTAATTTTTGGTAGTAAATACTTATTGTCGAAATTCATTTTCGCTCCGTATCTTCGAATCAAAACGCCCTATTAAAAATTATCAAAGGAAATGTTAAATAAACACTATGTATTACCTACGAAGAATTAGTTGTAGTTGTACAATAATTGTGCAATAATAGTTGAAAACATATGAAACTAAATCACTTATCTAAGAGAGCAAATATTTGATACAACACTACTGCAAACAAACAGCACTTAAAATTTTATGTCACAAATAGTATTTTCCATCTGAACTGTAAACAAGGAAAAAGTACAGGCTTGAGTAGGCTATAAATAAAAAGACAATTGAATTAGAAAATAGTAGTATTTTACATTCATTTTACCAGTCATGAAAAATAATAAAATTTGATTAAATATGATTTATAATTCAAAAACCCTCAATCGAGAATGACACTTCGACAAATCTATTGGAAATTATTGAAAGTTTCTCTTGTGAGATGCATTCCTCCTGTCAATCAATTTATTTTTATGGCACCGTTTATGGCCATGAAAGGTTGAAAGTCATCACCATATCTACTGGATTTACGATACTTAACAGGGTAACCGTAAAATCAATAATTTTGCTGGTGAAATGCTTTTAATTATTATATGTTGCCGTGTATGGACTTTCTTATTAACTTTCAATCGATTTTAGTAAGAAAATGTAGGAAGTGATATAGTAATTACTATAAGCATTAATCCAATTTAGATAGATTAGCAATTGACTATGTATTCAATAAAGTACATGGTTTATTAATCTCATATACATAATGAAGAGTGTGGTTCAAGTGGGGCTTTGTTTACAAGAGTTGTTAAGAACTAGCCTCAAACGATTCTCTCTGCTCTCATGGAAAAATAGCAAAGAAAATAAGAAGTTTAATTTTTCATACAAGGTGTTCAGAAACAATTTTCATAACAGTTATTTGAAAGAATTCATATGCATTTTTATGGAAACCGTTTTTTTTATCTGAAATGATCATTTTAGGCATTTAATACATATTGTTACGATATTTACTCGGGGTTCGTTTTTAAAACAACAACACTAATAATACATGACAACTTTTATTCACTTACTACACAACTAGTTACTGCACTGATTACAATTCACTTAGAATACTCGCTTGCTAATCTTACTACTTTCTGACTAATAATGATCTCTGTCGAAGG
>WOGN01008921.1:390-11052 GCA_015342105.1 Leptinotarsa texana
CACAAGGAGATTGTTGAAAAGGATATCATCGAGGGTGACCTGAGTGATGAAGATATTGTGGCTGATTCATCTGAAGATGATGGTGCCTTAATGATCGGCATCCGATGGCTCAATGTCACCGACACTTCAGCAGTAGAAGATCGACTGGACCTGTATTGTGTGACAGATGCGCACGTAAGAATCAGAACGATCGACGGCGGTATCCAGAAGTTATGTTGGTGCTGTTTACGATTTTACTCGATACGGAACAATAATGACGGCTGGTATCAACATGTAAACACCCATGATATGGTCTCTATGATGCAACTGGGTCAGTATTGGTGTGAGGCATGTGAAAGACCGCTCACAAATTTCACAAGAGTGTCAGCATGCATAATATGTAATAGTGTCAAACCTGTAACGCACTAACCGTGGGCCTTCCGTTAAAAAAAACAGCCCTTTTCAGGGCTACATTATCGATACAAACAGCAGTAGTAGTAGGACACCACAGAATATCATCTCACGACATGAGACTTTTCTTCTCAGGTCTTTCATATGAATGGAAGTTGGAAAATTTTCACGTAGTAGTAGAATATGAAACCTATTTACAGCTGAAAATATACATTTTCGTCTATTTTCGATTTTACACGGAAAATAGTTATGACGAAAGTAGTTGTGTGAAATTGCATTTCTTACAATTGAGAATGAATATCAACTACACCCTGCCCCAAATATCATGATCCGCGTAGCAAATTCCGCGGCTGCCATTGTTTCATCGCGGTTTTATCCGCGGATCCGCGGATGAAACCGTGGATCCGCGATAATCCGCGAAATCGATGAAAGTTCGTGATGTACGTGAGACATTGAATATACATAAATATTCAAAAATGAGCTGAAAATGAAAAAAATTCAAATCAACTTACTTCAAACCAAGTTAATTCGGGTAATGACGTCATCACCAGAAGACGATTGTGGATACTAACAATCAATTTTTTCTATGAATATGGTAGGAACATAATATTTGCCCACCTCTCTTAAAATAAGTGCAATAGAAATACATGTCTTGCAATGAATATTTATCCCTTTTTTGAATGAATTTGAGATTTTGACAGAATCATAAAAAAAATAAAGAGTTGGTTTCGCTCTTCATGAAGCCAAACGAAAAAATTCTCAATACATGGTAAATCGCCGAAGGGAGCCCAATGATTCATCAGCCCTGCAGCATCAAGGATATTTATATTCCTGACGATGTAGAGAAAAAAATGTCAAACACATCATCAGATTATTCTCTTTCAATAGAAGGAAGAAAGAAGTAGGAAGTTCATTATATTTTTTGAATATACGGTAAACGGTAAAATATTTTAATAGGGTATCTCAGTCAAAAAATCAAAAATCAAACTCTGCTTTACTTAGCCGAGCTTCTTCAAGGCAGTAAAAATGAGCGAAAACAATAAATTGAACATATAAATTGGTGAGAAAGTTATACATGTATAGAATTTTTTTGTTAGTGAAAAGAAAAAAATGGTGCTTGAAATTGAGGAGATTACTCATGATTTACTGTTTTATTCGTCTTACAGAAATCGAAAATGAAATGAATAGAAATATTCCATTCGAAAGGAATGAAATATCGAAAGGAATGAAAAATGCAAATTCATATTGATTTCATAGAAAATACTTAATTTTGTATGGAAGGGATAGATCTCTTTGAATTTTCATTATTCAATTGCCTTCGTTCTTATTTCAAAAAAACTTTGAGATAATTGAGCTACCCATAGTATGTTGCTCATTTTTATACAATTGTTTACACCACACATCAACTGTTATTCCTATTTCATTATTTTCATGTCCCAACTTGTCTGATCGATACCATATCAAAAGTATATACCAAATGTTGAGCGTTGGCTTACAAATATCATAGGTACCTAATAAATATAACAATATTTTTGGACATTCACATCACCTGAAGCAAAGACAAAAGGCCAGCGTGAAATATATATGGTATCGACTCCATCTGACTTTTGTGGCTCAATTTCTTTCGCTACATTATTATAATCAGAATGAAGTATTCATATAGTTGATTCACTACAAATATTACGATCAAATACAGGTCAGTAACTCCAAATTGAACAGCATATGAGACTTGTTGTTGAAAAAACGTGGAAGAGAGAAATTTTGCAAAATATTGTGTAATTTATTACCTCATCCCTTATTTTCCTGGTAAAAAAAATTGTTCAACCATTTTCCATGTTCCATATTATTTTTGATTAAACGCAGATTTCAATCCAAAATATTAATTTTTTATTTTACTAGAAAATCAGGAAATTCCATTGCTGATGTTGATTTGAAAAAAAGTTTCAGTGGAAATGAACTATATTTCAATCTCTTCATCTAGTCTAAACCTCTATAAATGATATGTACATACATATATTGCTCTCTTATCGAAAGTATAGTCTACTCAATGGGCAATAGCAAGAGGCGTATATTTTGAGTGGAATGGAAATCATCTCAGATTAGATTGTGAGCCTTGTCCAAATTAGTGTTTCTGGTCCACTAAGTTTGTTAATACTGCCGTCATATTATGAAGACTAACTTGAGAGTCGCGTTCTAGAGTGAAGAAATATTGCTTCATGCAATTCATTCTCGAGTTGCAATTTTTTGTCAAATGAATGTCAATTGAAAGTCGTCAACTCATTAAAGATAAATAAATCAAGAGAAAATGAATAAAGTCACAATCGAAAATAGATAATTGTTGATTGTTCAATTTTCAACCGGTGCTCATATTTATTCCATTGTAATTTCAATTCAGCTATTTTCAGGTACTTTAGGTACTTTTTCAATTTTATCGATTATTTCGATATTTCGTCGATAATGAAATGTTAACACGTTAACACGTACCTATTTCATGTGCTATTCTAAAAAGTGTGAAAAATAGTAGTTAAATATCAGTGAAGTGATTGCAAATTTCTACTGAGATGTTACCAAACTGATGGACTACACAAAAAATGCAAAACTTGCTTTTAAAATAAAAAGATAATTGTAATTTTGAAAGATTTATTATATCGATACACCAAAAAAATTGCCTCCACAAAAACTGAATGATAGTTAAGGTTTTTAATTAGGAATACTCTAAATAATAAAATAAAAAGTTACCAGTGGCGTACAATTGGAAACTGATATGGATGATAAAGAAATATCTATGGTAATTGTTTCTTTTTTCACCATTTTATTCGCGATGTCATTTATTATTTTCCAAGTCTTTTTATAATTACTTGAGTTTTCGTGTAACTACCGTTGTCACGAAAGAAGTAGAAAAAATACAAAATAGAGTTGAGATACTTGAAAAAGAAAATATTTCCCTGAGAAATCAAGTAACAAAAATTGAAAAGCACTTGAAACTTAACAACTTAGTCTTTTACGGCATTGAAGAAGAACAAAATGGAAATCAGGAAAAGCATATAAAATTATTGATAAAAATAGTAGAAACAAAATCAAAATAGAAAAAGCGGAAATCAATAACAATTCCAGATAAGGGAAAAAGACAGGACAAAACAGACCTTTATTAGTATCCTTCGTTTCTCACATAAAAAGACAGGAAATCCTGAGGAGTGGCCCAACATTGAAAGGTGCTAAAATAGTATTAGCCAAAATTTATGAATGGAAGAGTTGAACAATAGAAACATTCTGCTGGAAGGTCTCAGACAAGCTAAATCTAATGAGAAAACTGCAACTGTCAAGCGAAATGACCTGATAGTGGACGAAAAAGCGTACACAGTAGCAGACTTATTAGACCAAGAAGTCAGTGACTTTCCATCTACTCAAGAGAGAAAAGAAATACGTCAACCTCCAACACTGACCCCAAGAAAAGTTGAAGAACAAAAGGGATATTTCCCTGAATCAAATAATACTGAACTCAGGAAACAAATAGAAGAAAGAGATAAAAATCTAAGAAAGAATTTAAGGAATCCAGTAGAAAATGCAACTCCAAGTAGTTTGGAAAACCCTTAAGGCAAATATAGACCGGGGAGGAAGGTTTAGAATTGAAAAACACAAAGATCTAATCATTTACATCAAAAATAATTTCAACATTCACTCATTTAAAACGCAAAATGGAAATGTGGATACTGAGACTGTCAAGAATTCAGATACATCAATATGTTGACATGAAAAATGTCAATTACCCCTTAGAAAACTGGATAAATGAATACTTCCTTGAATTATTATATAATTATCTCTAAGCAAGTTCATATGTTTCATTATTGTATTCTCTTATATCACCCTCTATGTTTATGTATATGGTCTTATTAATCATCCTCATATGAATCTGTATATCATAACCCTTGAATATTACTTCTGAAATGTATGTATATTATATGCTTCAGTGTGAATTGTACCTATCCCACGCACAGGCTTGACCTTCTGTGGGTTCCTATATTTATTTACCCAATTATACATTTGTACATTTTATTTTAATAAATAAATATCATTATCATTATTATCTCATGGATTTCAAATCATTTTATATCATATTAGGCAATGGAAGTCCGAACTAATGAAATGCACATTGAAACATTGTCAACTACCTTCTAACAAATAATCAGATCATCCATCACGATGTATATCATGGATTCATTTGATATGGAATCGTCCTCGAACTTTTTTGCTTCCAGTTTGTTGGAAGCTATGGAAATTAACCAGAAATATATACCCCTAAATGAGCAAATCGAGCAATTCTTGAATTTATAAGTTTAACAACCCCTAGAATATTCAGTGGTGAATTTTAAAGTTGACATCCTGGTTTGCCCAACTATCTGTCTATTAAATACCTGCCTTTACATCTTACCTAAAAACTCGTGATATAACCGAGTTTTCTAACTTCACATCTCAGTTTTATACTTGATAATGGGGTTAAACCCGAAACTGGCCTTTTAAATAAAATCAACTAATGTTAATTAGACAAAAGTGTTTTTATTGATTTCATTAAAGCAACATTTTAACAGATAATGGTTATCTTTCTCATACATAAATGAATCAAAGAGTAATCTGGATTTCATTTTTGTTAGAATCTATACAAATCCACAAAATTATTTTTTCAACTCATCAATTATTGAAACCAGTTTATCTGATCATTACACAACTTCATTATGTATCCGCAACGTTAGTCTAAATGATATAGCTTACCGAACCATACGTGGAAATATCGGAATTGAAAAAATTGACTCTAAGATTGAAGGGCATCCTAGCCAATGAAACATGGACTTTACAATGCGAAGATTGCTAAAGTTAATATGACGATTTCATCAACAAATTGAAGCAATTGTGAACCAAGGAACTAAAACATAAAGTCTTATCAAAAAAGAGAAATTATAAACTTAAACCATGGATAGCTCGGGGTTTGATAAAATCGATGAAAAGGGGAGATATCATGAAAAAAGGTTGAAGAAATACTACCCATATAAGTTAAAACATTAATTTACTCAATATAGAAATGAATTGAATAAATTGATTGAATCAATGATAAATCAGTATTACAAACAGAGGTTACACGAAAACTCAAGTAATTATAAAAAGACTTGGAAAATAATAAATGACATCGCGAATAAAATGGTGAAAAAAGAAACGATTACCATACAGTTATCATTCTCTTCTAATTTATCGTAAACCAAGAAAGAGATTTCGTTATGGATTACATTTTTCCAATTACCGAAGATCCTTTATCGGTTAAACAGATCCATTACATTCGATTGCTGTAAAACTCTACAAACGCTACATAGCATTCAACTGTTTCATCGTTTTTATAAATTAAGGTGTTTATATTCGAGAAAATATGTCCGTATAATCAATACCTACCACCAGTATTATTTATTTTCATCTTGACTTAATGGAGCTCCAATAATATTCATTATAATATCTCATACATGTTGAATAACACTTTCATCACCTCACACTGTCTCTTTTTTCAGTGCATGACTCATTCCTGGTATCTGCCTTGCGACTTTCACTACTTCGTTATTGCGATATTCTTATGCATCCTCATCAAGAAAGAGAAGAAAATGGGTCTTGGAATACTTATTTTCTTTATGGTAATCTCGATGGCCATACCATTTGCGATCACAATAATTTATCAGCGACCAGGTTTGATGTATTTTTATCCAGAATTTCTGACTGGACCAAAAGTATACATAGATTTTCTTCTCACATATAGCAAATCACATACGAGAGCAACACCATATTTTATGGGAATGATAGCTGGATACGTATATTACAAAATGAAAAATACAAATGAGCACATTTGCAGGGTGAGTATTTGAACTATATTTTTTACTGAAGCTAAGTATACAAAAAAAGTTATTTTTTTCATTTGGAAATATAGAGAGCTATTCAAATTCGATTATATTGATTAAAATTTTGTTAATGGAATTGAAGGCAAGTTGTCTATTATCGAATACCGTTTTGAATGTAACTGAAAAATCAACTTTAGCTTTTTGATACTCAAGATATAAAGGAAATAACTCTATTTTTGCGGTATTCCATTCATTGCACAGCAACATAGTAACTCCAACTGTTTTGAGATAATACAGCTGATTTTCGAAAACTTCACTGATAATCACAAACCTTTATTTCCATTTAGGTATCACACGTCGTTGAAGTTCCAAAAGGTCAAAAAAAACTCAATCTTTTATGTTCAACCCCCATTTTGACCCCCGCGATGTTTGAATCAAGAGTCAATCACTAATAACCAATAACCAATATGGGTTATTTTTGAAAAATTGAGCTAGTATTGACTCGAAACTGTGAATGAACTTATCTTTCCTGATTTTCCGACAGAAGTTGCATACTCCGGAAACCATCAAAAAAAGTTTCGAGAAGTTCTGTGACGGAAATACTGGAGAAATACACTGAGACATCTACTTGTGATGCTATCTTTCATTTAGGTGAATTTTTCGAGTACCTTGAATTAGTTCAGTATTTACAAGCTCGAAGTGGGAAAAAATGGATCCTTTTGAAGGTCGATATCAACACCAGTTCATTTTAGTTGAACCACATCTTAAAACAAAGCATTCGTGGTCTCACAATAGACAGCTTTATTTCGAACTGCCACGGGTCTCATCAGTGGGGCAACATCGGTGCCGTCGGTTCGTGTAAAGTCAAGCTTCGACACTGCTGTCTGTCCTTCTCTGCAATTTTTACTGCAGGGCAACTAGATAAACCTAGATAAAGAAATACATTCCATGCTTGGTTTGCAATAGGTGCCGTAGTGCGCCTTGATTAGTACGTGTGATGCACTGTCATGGAACGAACTTTTCGCAATAATCCAAACAACACCTTCGAATTCGTCTGTGAGAGGAACAAGTTTTGACCTAATAACCATTGCAAAATTTTCGATTTACTGAGTGGAGGTGCTATTTCTCAATTTTCTCTAAATATGAATCTGTATCGACTGATACCCCATTGAAAATGGGCTTCGATTTCTTATTCATTGCTGTTTGCTTTTGAAAATTGCCAACTCGTTTGGAAGATATGAAGTTTTGATACATTTCTCTAAAAATACGAAAGATCAATCGAATATGAATAAAAACCTATCATATTGATTCAAATATTAATGATTTTTATCGTTCAGTAAGTATCGGCTTTTTGCTTGCCAAAATATTCAGTCCAGTTTATGTAGTGAAATGTGTTAAGTGTGTTGTTGAATTCAGTAATGAAGTACTAAATGATGGAATGGGTGGAAATTATTGGATGTTATTGAAAAAATGAATGTGGAAATTGAATTGCCGAGTTATTCACCCAACGGCTTAACACACATCTTCCTGGAAAAACTGTTTGTGGATTAGTGGCAAATCTTTACGAAACTAAATCGGTTCAGAATGAAATGTGGCAAAATGTAAATTCGGTACTCAGTGAAGCTATGGAGGTTCAAATTGTACAAGTGAATTGAAAACAGTTACAAGAAGATTGGCCACTGGCTTAAGTCGCACAAGATCCCAGCAAGTATCATTGTATGTGTGAAAACAAGCGATAGCAAGTGTAGACTTACTATTCAATGTATGTTTGACAAACTAGTCTAGTTTATTTCTGAACGGTGTAGCTTATCGCCACAATTTTCGTTAGCTGGACTGTTTCAATGCCAGGTTTACTCATAGAAATCCTCAGAGGTTAAACATATGGGATAGTTTTTTCCGAAAATTTATTTCGTGGTCCATATTTCATCTCTGGAAATTCAGCAGATGATTTTTACCTGGATTTACTCCAAAATGATTGAAATGATATCAACTCAAATCATAATAATCATTTTCATAGATAATGATCCTGCATACATAAAAAAAACGGTGCTCCCCTACATTATTCACAAAATGCGCCTAATTTTGTGAACGACAGGTTTCGATGTCGCAGGACAAAAGGGTACATTCGAGTCGTCCACCAAGTTACTTGACTTGGATGATTTGATTTTTTGAGTTGACAAATCAGAAACGAAAAGTATTGCACTCCATCTGACTTATCAAAAGATCTATTAGCACGAATCATTAATGGATGTCCCGAAGTGATAACACAGGGGCTCCAAAATGTACGATATTTATTGAAAATATTCTGCATTATTGTATGTATGCAAAATATTTTCAGCATTTTATCATCATACGATGAGTTCGAGTAGAATCCAACACATGTTTGAATACAAAAACATAGTTTTCCATGGTAGGAGTCACAATCTAAGAAAACAAAATCCGGACTAATAGGCCGTAGTTGAATGGAGCCTGAAGTACCTTACGTTTCGTCTGTTACTGCGGCAGATATATGGTATATGCGTGCTACCAACCAATGGAAACAGTAATTTTTGAATTGCCTATTGAGTATCTCAATTTTTCATTCAACACTTCTTCACTTTCATAAATTAGATCAGCTATTTTCGAGTAATTAGTATGTTTTTTTCATATCTGATAACAAACGAAAAATATCATAAAATGAAGAAAATATGTATTCAAAACTCACTTCAGTTCATTTCATTAAATGTTCAAAATGTTTACCATTCATTTCTTGACAACGATGAAGCCTGCTAAGCATCTAATTTTCTACATTATGAAATGTTCAATACGAGCATCTATTTCTATACACGATGTCAGATGTCACGTATTTCCTCGAAAATATCTGGTCGCGTCATATCAGGTGCTCTTGTGGGTTTTTCTACCACTTTTACCTGTCTATCATTTTGGAAAATTGACAATTCCAAATCAGTTTTTAACTGATGTGATATTTCAAAAAGATGGTTCTTTATAACGGCAGGCTGGTTCGAAAGTGTCTAGATGTCAATCATTTAAAGCGGTGGATAGGCAATCTGGGCACTTTATAATGATCCGTTAGATTTCCTGCAGTCTACTCCAGAGCTCATGACTAGGATAAGAAGTTCTCCTAAGGAAATTACGCCAGGAACATTTCATAATGTGGAACATTAATTTTTGAATAAACTGTATTATTGTGAAGAAGCAGATGATGAAAATTTTAAATATTCATGGCGATCAACTGAAGTAATCACATTTTTTCTATTATGATATATATCGTTTGTTCGCAAATCCCCAAATCGAATATAAAAGTGCATTTCTCAGGAACGGCAGAATCGATTTCTAAAAATGAAAATGTGTTGCAAAACTATTGCAACACATTGCATCAGAAAATATTCGAAATGATCACGAATTCAGTTTGACCTTGATACCGTGTCCAGTTCAAAAGTTGAGGGCGGAGAATTATTTACGTCTGCTCTGTAGACTTTGATCTGATATTCATGGATGAAATTCTTCTCAATTGATGTCACACTTTGTTTTATTGTTCAATCAACTTTGCTGAAACTGTAAAATTTTATGCAATTTATTATTCTACGTAAATTTATTACAGATGAAAACGTTTGTTATCATTCTTGGATCTGGTTGCATAATGATGGTGTCTGTATTCAGTGCTAAAATATTTTACAATCCTTACCACCCATACAATGCCATAGAATCAGCTACTTATGCAGCTTTTCATAGACTAGGATGGGCCGTAGGAACTTCTGGCTTGTTTTACGTCGCTAGTTATGGTCATGCATCCTATCTGAAAAAATTTTTATCATGGTCGCCATGGATACCACTGAGTAAACTTGTATATGGAGCTTACTTAACGCACATGTCCTTTCAGCTCAGAAGTGCAGCCAAGTTCATGAATCCGAGACAGCTAACATATTTTGATGTGGTGAGTAACAGTTTGAATGTTACGGTGAAAGACTAATATAGTAAATAGCTCATCAGTTTTTACTTAATGGTATGAGTACGTAAGTGATATAATAAACTGGGTTTCTTTTGAAATATGGGAAGAAACGAGCATACAAAACTTTCGAAAATAAATAATGGAAATGAAACGTGAAAATAGATGAATGTGATGAAAAAATTATAAAAGACAATCTGAACTCCCTAATTCACGAAGAACACACATTCCAACTAAATCACAAAATTGAAGTATTACTACAATTTTCCAAACTTTTTTCATTCTATGATTAATTTTCTTTTATAAAACTCTGACTACTTATTCCTGACGCAGTCTCTGTTCATAGAAGAAAGCTTGGTGTATATATATATATATATATATATATATATATATATATATATATAGGCTGTTTCAGCCTATTGGATACGGTCAGTACCGGGCAGGCGGTCCTCGATT
>WOGN01008923.1:0-11051 GCA_015342105.1 Leptinotarsa texana
TTTCGAAATAAATCGAGTCACTATATTTTGCATTGATATTTTAGATTCAATTATGAATGATAGAATTATATTGTATATTTTTTATTCAATATACCTAAAAGGACTGCTAAATTGGTTGGCAAAGAAATATTTGAAGAACAACAACTAGTTGTTTTAATTTTCAGTTTTGATTTCTGAATGAGCTTGTAAACCATAGCCCAAAAACAAAGCATTCGTGATCCAACTCCAGACAACGCTGTTTCGACTGCCAAGGTATCATCAATGGTGCTACGCTGAATCACAAATACATTGCTGATTTCAACAACTGTCTTCAAAAGAGAAACCTGACGGAGACGCATCCACTGAAGAAACTACTATGTAGTCAAACGCACATTGGAAATAAAGTCTGTATTGTTAAAATTTGAAATTATTATCATGAATAGTGTTAATGATTTTCAGCAAGTAACGGTTCAATGTATTAAAACTTATATTTATGATGTAAGTTTCAGAATACATCAAGCAGTTGACATGTTCACATAAAAATTCGTTCAAATTTTAATGGTGTTTAACAGGAGTAAACATGTTCTTGAATAATGAAAAACCCTAATTGTAGCTGTAGATTCCAAACTCTACTAAAATACTTTTGTTGGTGTCCACAAAATCTTGTTCAGCTCTTGATCTTGAATGCATGTAGGAATTGTACCCAAATTTGATAAAAATACCATATAATGAGGATGTTTAGGTATATCTTTGATTGAATTTGTTCTTCTTTTTTTCAGTTTTATTATAATGAACAAGACCAATATTTTCTTGATAAGTGCATCATTCAAATTCGTTTGTTATTTTGTCAAATCATTTGCGATTGTAAGACAAAAATACTTAAATGATAATTCATTGCTTACTTGATGGAATTAATGTGCATACATATTGAAAATATGTTTCAATCATATTTTCTACTGTGAAATGATTTTAATGATCAAAATTTCTGATAAGTAATATGTAGGTTGGCAAATCCAAAGTGAATAGTTCTATTCGACCCATCACTGAATCCGCGGGTGTTTATGCAAATTATATCCAAACCCGACCAAATAAGCAGCGTTTCAACGAAGTCGACTACTATATTTGGTGAGTGATCTTTCAAATCAGCTGGTAAGAGTGGGACTCTGACAATCGCTAAAAACATGATCTGCTTCGTGGCGGGGCAAGCATAGAGTTTGTGCTCTGCTACCAGGGCATGAATTTCTTTCTGAAGAATAATCCACTTCGAAGTTGACAGAACTTGGTACGTACTCTTCAATCTGGTGAGGTCCTGATCGGCGACCAGTCTGCGACTACGTTCGTTAAGACGTCAGGTCAGGTAAGCAACACAAATATTTGGTTTAGGAAACTAATTGCACCCGCCAGCCAGGAGACACTCTCCTGATCTTTGCAGGTAACTTTTAACGATACAAGTTGGAATGTACAGAGAGAACAGATGGAATTGTTTAGTCGACGTCCATCTCCTCTGTAGATTCAGGATCGGGTTATTTGGTTAATTCATGGTCCCTCGAGTAGCTAGGAAAGGAAGTGCATCATGGTAGAGTTCCGTGACATGTTTCAGTTAGACTTCTTTCACACAGGGACCATAAGGCTCTTGGCCTTTTTCCCTTTTGATAGGAGAGAGAGTCCAATGGAGCTTCCAGATGAAGAGCGGGAGCCGCCACGTCTCGGGAGACGAAAGCTCTCACGTCTCTTGCATCTCGAGCCGAGAAGCCACTTCAACTCCTCAAAATGCAAACGGCTCTTCCTAGTTCACGCTTCACACAGATTACGATGTGGAGCTATTCTACTGACCTCAAGGAGCCAGGAACTGAAAACACTTCCAGTGTGAATGGGCGGTAGGTAAGAGTGACGAACGCTCCCGTATAAGAGCGAGAGAAGTGAAGCTCCGCGTGTGAAAGAGTCCTTAGTGATATTGAGTGGGCTCAGAGTCATACATCTTTTCGCAACAGATACACACACTTTAGGATGAGACCGCCATTTACGAATGTTCTTCGAATTGTGTGACTGTCTTCCCTAAGAACTCACCAAAGTTACTTGAATGTTATTCACTACGGGTCAGTACCTTTGAGACAGATATAGAGTTTAAGCTTGACAAGCATCATGCTTAAGACAAATATGACCCATAAAAACATGATAGTGCAAGGAGAGCTCAAACTTAAATACAGATAATAGTATAATACATTTGAATATCCTTTATCCCTCTTCGCAAAAAAAAACATGGAATTATGGGTAAACAAAACGTGAGGTCGCATAGAGCTCGAAGATTTACAGCCATATGGAAATATGATTTACTCGGTAGCCGGAATTACGTTCGTTCGAGAATTGACGGTTGTGGGTAAACAAACGTCTTTATATATCAATACGTTTTATGATACTGGAGGCATGAGTAGCGATAAATATGCACTGCGATCGATTAGAAAAATAAAGAACGTTCAACTATAAGCGTTCTGAATTTCACAAAAAACCATTTGTAATAATATTTACATTTCCCAGACACCATGACTCGCTATTTGAACTATGCAGCATAGAGTGTCTGAATAAAAATTTCAGAATGATACACTTGTTTGTTCTTTGTAATCCAAAAAAGTATATAATTCATAATGGGATATTTCGCTCAGCGACTATGTCATATACGTCATATATGAGTATGCAAACTGTTTGATATTTCGCTTTCTTTGCTTTCATGGATTCATTGTCCAGCAATGCCGTATACAGGGCGTTCCAACGAAATCATGACCCCCCTTGTGAGTCAGAAATGGACGTGTAATCGAAAATTTCAAAGAACAAGTCAATTTTTATTTCTAGGAGGACTAATCCTGATATGGAAATCATACATGGGGGGTCGAATGATACATCATTTGAAAGGTCTTTTGTTCCTCCATTACATCTGTTTTTTGTTTTCGGAATTGGTTCTATCGTTATTGACAAATTAAATGTTGAACGTTTTATTTAAGAAAAAACAGAAAATTCGGTGTCGCTCATTTTATTGAGAAAATCAACAAATGTAATATCAAAATTACCTCCATTTAGTTCCATACAACAATATAGTCTACTTTCGAAAGCGTTCCTTACATTATTGAATATATCCGGAGTCAGAAATTGGCATTTCCGAAAAATTCTCTGTCGCAGGTCTTCTGTGTAACGTATTCATGGCTCATGTTGTGGTCTGGATGATTCCTATCATAAATTCTTGCAGCAGGTTTAGCACATTCATTATTTCGATAATTGATTGCAACAATTTCTATTCTTTCTTCAGTAGAATACACCATGTTGGAATACACTAAACAAGGATGACTGAATAATAATTCGTGAAGAAGTGACAGTGGCCAACTATCTACATTTTGTTCAACAAGATTCAACAAAAACTACCAGTGCAGAAAAAACGAACAGTGTCGTTCATTTCAAAACTTTTACTACTAATTAAATAAATTTTACAAATCTAGAAGACCTGCGACAGAGAATTGTTCGGGAATGTCGATTTCTGACTCCGGACATCTTTAATAATGTAAGGAACGCTTTCGAAAGTAGACTGTATTGTTGTATGGAACTAAATGGAGGTATTTTGAACACTTTATTCGTTGATTGTATTGCCATTACTTTTGTTGATTTCCTCAATAAAATGAGCGACAGCGAATTTTCTATTTTTTCTCAAATAACACGTTCAACATTTAATTTATCAATAAATAAACCAATTTCGAAAAAATTACAGAAGCAATAGAGGGACAAAAGACCTTTCAAATAATGTATCATCACTCGACCCCCCCCTGCCATTGAAAAAATAGGGGGGTAGTTGCTGACCGCAGGGGAGTGAAGTTTCGGGTATGATTTCCATATCAGAATTAGTCACCCTAGAAATAAAAATTGACGTATTTTTTGAAATTTTCGATAACTGACTTATTGGGGGGGTCAAGTTTTCGTTGGAACACCCTATATATTTGGTGGGTAAGAAACCGCGACCATCCATATGGTGCAAATATGGTGAAAATGTTCAACAGGAAGTTAACCTAAAATGATTTTTGATTATAGTACCATCTATCAATTATGGTAAATATAAATATAGATCATCAGTTATCTGCATATAGAGTTTGAAACTATTTTTTTTTGCAACAAGATTTTAATTTCCTGAATAGCAACCTTTTTGTTGATACGATGGTCCTATATATAGTTTGAATTGAAAGGAGTATATAATTAAAAAAGATTAGTTTTGGGAAAAATGTTTTGTCAACGGTGTTTACAATTAATGGTTAAAAATTTCAAAATACACCTTAATTAATGACAGGAAACGTATTTGGAAATATAATGGAACATAAAGATAAAGAGTGAGCGTTCAAATGAACGTTCAAATACTGTAGAAGAAAAACAACCTTCAATATCTGTGACATCAAACTATTTCAAATCTAGCAGGTATGTAGTAACATTTTTTAAGGACCAAACACAGGCACTACAAGAAAATCCGGCGCTCTAAGAGCGGTGCCTGTGGTAAAGTAGCGATTCGCATTGGATTTGAATCGCTGGAGAATTAAACCTTTGGAAAAACGTTTTCAGAAAGTTTATTCCACGCAGTTTATGCACTATTCCCAGAGGTTTCAACACATTCTGGAATGTTTTTTTCGATATTGCGGAATGCTCTTGAAGACTGTCAAATGTTTCGGACTATACTAGAACTTTCTAGAGGGCACAATTACCAACCCTTATATTTTCAAAAGCACAGCCTTCGGATGAAGTCGGTATTTTTATTCATTGATGGGAAAAAGATAGTTACCACACCATTCAACTCTTTTCATAGTTCCAGAATGATGAGGGAAGTTCCGAAATTCTTCCGAATATTCAAGACTATTCCCGAACACTCCACAATTTTTTAATGTTCTGAAACGTTGAGGAATGCTTTCGAATATTCTGGAACTTTCTAGAAGGTGTAACTGTCGGCTCGTCAAAAGCACATTCTTCAGGTAAACCGGGGGTCGTCTTGATGGAAAAATTTCATGTTTATGTTTTTCCACCCGAAGGAAACCGGTAGTCTACATTTTTTCTTGTTATAGTATTGCATCAGCATGTAGTTAATAATAATCACATTTGATGAAAACCACTCAAATAAAAGTATGTTCATAAATAACTCTACAAACATGAGTTGCGGTATTGTGAACTGTTTAGTTTGTGAAAATCTCACAATAAAGTGTTGATTGAATACATTATGTAGATTTTCATTAAGTATCAACCAATTGTATCACTTACATGAATTTTTATTTTGAATTAGGTAAGTTTGTGTCTACCTATATACATAACAAAAAAATGCAACCTTTACCTCCAACAAACCCAGTTGCAATATTTCGTCATCAGTGTGTGAGGCCAGTTGAATGTATCATGTCACGCGAATTAAATGATTGGAACGAGAAAGTAACTTTTTAAAAAGAATCTATTTTACAAACTAGAGACGACTGTCTCTTACGAGAGCTACAAAAAGAATGAATATTAATATAATGTTAACTAGATGCTAACTGCATGTCGAGATAAGGGATTCCTGGAATATCTCTTACTCAGCTGAATCTCAGTGTGAATGACCATGTCATGGGAACTATGACCACGTAACTCCTCCCTCCTTAGGCCGAAAAAATAATGGAATTATTTTGGCGGCTTGGAACCATATCTTCGTTATTGGTATTTTCTTCTTTTTGGGGTGTTTTGAAGCAACAACATCCCAATATAC
Organism: Leptinotarsa texana; assembly: GCA_015342105.1. Taxonomy (NCBI): domain Eukaryota; kingdom Metazoa; phylum Arthropoda; class Insecta; order Coleoptera; family Chrysomelidae; genus Leptinotarsa; species Leptinotarsa texana. The sequence continues at coordinate 5,726 of WOGN01008923.1, forward strand.
GGGTTTTAATCCAATTTTTCTTAAAAGCTGTCAATATCAGGACAATTATTGTGATAGTAACTCCTGCAAAGACGCCAAAAATGGTAGTGTTATTTTCGGAGTTGTTAAATTTGTGGATTGGTTTCAATCGGTCCACTATATTGTTGATTTCGTAGAGTTCTTCAAAATTTAGTCTCGAGAAATTTTGTGTTTCATATATTGTTGACTTCTCGATATTTTTCATTTCAATTTTAGGTAAGATCAGTGGCTTGCCTGTTCCTATTTTCACGTTGTTGGTGAAAATCTTGTTTCTCACTTCAATTTGGCAATTTTTCGGGATCTTGACAAGGGTGGGCGCTTTTATTTCCAAATATTGATCGGTTTTACACTTGGAAAATATTCTTTCGCTCTGAATTGGGATTACTAGGATTTCTTCTTGAGTGATTTGTTCGATAATCGACTCTGCCACATTGATTGGAAGAGGCTGACAATTATCGGCGACTTTGCCTTCGATCAGGTGGGATGTGCATTGGTCTTCGGAAAAGTAATCTTCTGGACAATAATACGTTTTCTCTAATACTGGGCATGGACTGTCTTCGAACTGGATATTGTGGTTTGCTCGTGCCAAATATGGGTATTTTGGGATAAAAATACTGTGATTTTGGATGATAGGATAAAGGTGGAAAAATGTAAGAACTTCGTTTCTGACAATAGGAACGTGTATTGCGAAAATTATTCTGTCATTCGAAAAAGTTACTTGTGCACCGAAAAATTGATAATATGTCAACATACTTTCAAATTTCGGGATTTTTGAATCAGAGTAGATGTTGCTTAAATAATTTATTATTTCTTTCAGTTCAGAACTAGGTATTATTGAATTATGTAAGGTATTTAACTTCGCAAATGTGATAGCATCTTCTAGATTATCGATAAAAGTAATCATATTTTGGCAGTCAAGGGTTATTTGTGAAACAATTCCTTGAAAACTAATGTAATTCGTCAGGTCGCCAATGGTTTTTTGAACTGCAACTTGAAATGTTTTTAGACTGTTTTCTAATTTTTCTTGATTTGAATTCAAAATTTGGATAGTTTTATTATAGTGATTGATTAATTTTTTGGACAGAGAGATTTGCATGTTTACCTCATTAATCATATTTTCTTGGTTACGTTCTAATATAGCGATACTTTGGTCGTATCGTTTACCATCATCAGCATCAAGAGTACCGAATAACCAATTTTCAATTTTTCCAATAACATTTATCATACCTCTTTTAATACGGATATGGGGTTGGAGGTTTTCTAATTTCTTTTTTGTCATTTCAATAAGATACTCGGTTCTGACTAGCAGGCTGTATGCTAATCCATGATAGGAAATTGGGTTATTAATTGTTCCCTTATCAAAATTATTTTTGATTATTTGGAAGTAGTCGTCTAGTTTGTTTAATTGTTTTATTATAGAGCTAAGTTCTATGTAATATAAAAATGTATGTTTGCTGTATATAATTCTTGCATTTCCCAGCTGTATGGGAAGGATGGGGTTGGTTATAGGGGTTATTTGAATATCGTCACTTTGGACTCGGAGCACGTGAAGTAGAAGGTATAGCGATATCAATACGTGTATCTTCATGTTCTTTTACTCCCTGTAACAAAAGTTTTTTTGAAATTTTTGGTTTTCTGGCTATTGTTTTGTGGTAGGTGCCTTTATTTGTTTTAAGTTTTATATCGGTCTCTTCAATAATTTCAGTTTTCTTAAATTTCGGTCGATCTTTATTTCGCGCCTTTGTTCTAATATACGCAACTTGTTGATTTGCAAACTTTGGGGGTTCATTTCGCTGGGTATTTCTGTTTTCAATGACTTTTTCTTTAGTAATTTGGTTGGAATTTTGAATAAATTGATACAGTTTTTTAACATTTTCTTTGTGTTTTTGAACGTAATCGGAAACAATTATACGATCATTTAAATCAAATGGGTCTGTGTTATTAATGTGACCTTTAATTACTTCGAAAGGTGTAAATTTGGTAACACTATGTATTGAATTATTATAGCCAAGGACAGCTCTTTTCATCAGCTGTTCAGGTGTGAACGATTTTCCTTCTTCCTTTAAGCATCGATAATGCTCGATCAGTGTTGAATGAAATCTTTCAACTGGTGAATTAGAATTACTGTTTTTTGAAGTTGTGTAATGCAGCTCAATGTTATAAATTTTACAAAAATTTTCTAGATCTTTATTTTTGAATTCGGTGCCTGAATCAGCGGTTATTTTAAGTGGTAAACCGTGATGGGTAATAAAATTGAGTAGATTTTCGACTACTAAAACTCCCGTTAAGGATTTTAATGGATATGCCTGACCATATCGTGAAAATGTGTCGATAATTGTTGAAAAAGTTTCGTTTGAAATTTTGAATGTATCTATGTGAACATGCTCAAATGGCTTCGAAGTTGTAGGTGTTAGGTTGAATTTAATTACAGGAGGATTCCGATCATATTTGTTTTTCTGACATGTTTCGCAATTATTAATATAATTTTGAATATCTTCTGCCATTTTTGGCCAATAAAATCGTGAACTGAGGGATGTCCTCATTTCATTTATACCTCTATGACAGGTTTTCTTAATGTGATAACATTTAAGTTTCTCTTTCTGTTCTTTCAATGTTTCTACATCCTCTAAGAATGTTGGACAATGAACAATTTTGAACGAAGAATTCTTGAGTAAATTTTGGATTGTTGTATTGAACATTTGTGAGACTGCTGGGTTTTTAAAATGGAAGGCAAATGTTTGTTTTGGATCGATATATTCTTTAATGAGTTTAACAATATTCTCGCTCATATTTTTAGAGGGTATGGTAATATAAGACCGCAAATTCTCGAATACCTTCTCTATTCTACATTTAAGTTTTTCTATATCACCAATAGCTACAATTATTTGATTTTTATATGTATTAACTGGTCTTTCTGAAATGGGAATTTGAAAGACAGGGTCTTCGAGAGAAGTGTGAACAGTTTGTGAATCCGATGTTTTTTCGATTTCATTTGATTTTGGGGGAACAATTTGAATATCAGATAATATGTTAATTTGTTTTTTCGGTTCTTGCGCTTCCAGGACTTCATTGAGAACGTCGTTGTCTAAGACTGGAATATTATCGTTATTCAAATAGATGTCGATAAGTTCGTTTATGTCTCCAGGATTATTTTGAACTGAAAGTGTTTCGATAGCATTGAAGTCATTTGTATGAGGATTTCTGGAAAGAGCATCCGCTGCTTGGTTACATTTTCCTTTCTTATATTTTACAACATAGTCGAATTCCTCTAATTTCAAACGCCATCGCACAAGTCTTGAATTAGGCTCCTTCAGCGAGAAAAGCCACTGAAGGGGTTTGTGGTCTGAATAAATTGTAAACTTCCTGCCGAAAAGGTATGGTCTGAAATATTTGCAACTCCATACAATCGAAAGAAGTTCCTTTTCGATAGTTGAGTAATTAATTTCAGGTGGGTCAAGTGTTCGAGAAGCGTAACAAATTGGGTGTCCATTTTGTGACAAAATGGCGCCAAGGGCGTAATTTGAAGCATCGGTTGTGACTTCGAAGGGTTTTTCAAAATCGGGGTATGCGAGAACCGGTTCTGAAGTCAATACTGATTTACAAGTATTGAAACATTCGATAAATTCTTTAGTGTGTTCAACTTTTGCGTTCTTTTCAAGACAACTTGTGAGAGGTTTTGTTAGTTTTGCAAAGTTGTTTATGAATTTTCGATAGTATCCCAATAGTCCTAGGAATGACTCAATTTCCCGTTGTGTTTTAGGGATTGGAAAATTTTGAACAGCTCTGATTTCCTTTGGGTTTGGTTTTATGCCTTCGGGCGTAACAACATGACCCAAAAATTCTATATCTTTTCTGAGAAACTCCGATTTATCCAGTTGGATCTTAAATTGTGCCTCTCGTAATTCAGAGAACACCAATTTTAAGTTTTGGATATGTTCCTGGAGTCCAGTACTGAAAATAATTATGTCGTTCATGTAAATCATGCATACCTTATTCTGTAGGTCTTTCAGAATCTCGTCTAATACGCGCTGAAGACTTGATGGGCCGTTCTTAAGGCCATACGGAAGTCTCAGGTACTCGTAGTGTCCGTGCTCTACATTAAAAGCCGTTTTTTGGATTGAATTTTTGGCCATCTTGATTTGATGAAAACTGCTTGCCAAATCGAGGGTACTAAAGTACTGAGCTCGTCCTAGTTCATCTAAAATGTCGTTTATGTTTGGGAGGGGTAACGATCACTAATGGTTTTATCATTAAGTTTTCGATAATCCACTACCACACGCCATTTTGGCTTTCCGGAAGCATCCATCTTTTGGTCTGGTATGTATGGGTATTTCGTCTGTGGTCTTGATTTCGTGTTTGAACTTGGAGGTGAATGTTAATTCATCTCCAGGTTTCAAAAATATATCTTTACAGAGTTTCAGTATAGCATTTGTTTCTTCGTTGTTCATGTGGTCTGTACGTATCAAATCAGCGATAATAATTTCGGTTGCCGGTTTAGGTGAGTCCGTTCCAGTATTTTCGAAAGTTTCGTGAGAATACATTTCGAAGGTAGAGGATTGAAAGTTCTCTACATGAAGTGGTTGTATCAATTTCACTAATATTGTTCTATCGGTAGGGTTTTGTACTTCCATAAGGGCGTAACCATTTTTTGAAGTTGTCAATATTTGCGGAATGAAAAGATCATTAAGTGTTCCCTCAAGGGTAAGAATTTCACCTTCAGGAACTGTGACAGGCAGATATTTAAGTATTCTTTCTTGTGGGTTGACAGAGAAAGAAAAGCTCGTATCTGTAGATTGTCTGAACTTGAAAGGAATTTCAACATGATTTCCTATAAGTCTCTTATTTACAAGGTCTATATTCAGGTGCATATTTATCAAGTCTGTTAATCCTAAAACTCCGTCAAAGTAATCGTGGAAATCAAATAAAATAAAAGTAATTTCATAGTTTGTGTTGAACTCTGGAAAAGCAGGTATCGAGGCTTGGTACCTTACTTTCTGACTTCCTAAAGCCGTTTTGATAATAGTATTTGAATGATAAATTTTGTTTGGGAATAATTTTTCAATAATAGATGGTTTAATAATCGATCTTGAACTTCCAGTATCGATTAGTAGTTTAATAATTTTATTTTTGTGACTAACTTCGACATAAGGTAATGCATTATTACAAAATGCATTGATTTCGGCTAAGTATGATTTTCGAATTGGGTTGTTAAATGAAAATTTCCAGTTTCATCACAATCTATGTCGCTTAAGTATTCATTCTGAAAATTTGGTTCGTTTTCTGAATAAACAGCATTTTCTGAAGAGTA
>WOGN01008924.1:0-11051 GCA_015342105.1 Leptinotarsa texana
TTCTACTAGACGTGAATGTTGTTTTTTCTTGATCTTATAACTTTCACGAAGTTCATTATGTTGTTTTTGTAGGATATATAGATCTTTCAACTTTTTGCTAGAATCCTTGAGATCGTCTGTCACCCAGCTGGTTCTTCTGTGGTCATTTTTATGCTTTCTGTAAGTGAAGGGGAAACACTGGTCAAATATAATTTTAAATATTTTGAAAAAGAGGTTGAACATCTCTAAGGTATAGGGTTTCATATATCTCACTCCAGGTCTCGAATTTCAACATTTCTGAAAACTTCTGTTTGTTTTTGTATTTAAAGAATCGACTATATGTCTGTGATGTTTTAATAGTAATTCATTTGTATTAACCATTACCATTATCGATTTGTGATCCGACAGAAATGTATCCGTTAGCGTTATCTTTGCTTTAACATTCCCAAAAATGTTGTCAATTCTGGTACTACTGTGATCAGTTACTCTGGTATTTTCGAAAACCAATTCATCAAGTCCAAATTGAGACATAATATTTATGATTTCCCTTGCTTCTACGGAAGGAGTATTAATCGCCGGTAACCCAGATACTTGCATCTACTGAAAAGCAGGTGTCGAGAGTTGCTTCCAGTCTAGAGGCGAATAATTGAAAGTTTCCAGTGTAAATGTTCATAATGACATGCTTCTCTCCATTTGAGGTCCATTTCAGGCAGCATGCCTCAAAATCTTGTTCAGAACTGTATTCTCTGACATCTATTATGTCTGCCTCAATATCTTTCCTAGCGTAAGTGGCATAGCCACCTCCACGGAGGATCGACCTACCATAGTAAGTTATCAGTTTGAATCCATTGATTGAGATATTACACACTTCAGTATCCTTAGCCTATGTTTCTACTATTGCAATGAAGTAGAAGTTTCTCTCGTTTAATTCCAGCTCTAAAAGATGGTTTTTGTTTCCTATACTATGGACATTCATGAAAAATATAAAGTCAACCAGTTCTTTCGCGGTGGTATCGCGTTTTGGCGGTCTTATATTATTTTGCATGACTCCTGTAGGTGGTTTAGGGTTTAAGTAGCGTTCTGTAAAGTTTTGTCCATTTGTGCATGGTTATGTTTAGGTAGATGTGTAGATATGTATTAGGGTTGCCGGGAAAAAAATAACTAGTACTTTCTGAAATTAAATAACTTGATTTGAAAAGAAATAGTTTTTTGGGAAATAAGCTTGAATTCTATCAAAAAAATAATCTTGAAAATCACGAACATTATAGAGAAATTTCTCCCTCTTGTGTTCATACATTTATGGAAAGTATTCAACCCACAAAACCTATTCAATTCCTACAAAAGCAGTATACATCAGCAAAGGTTTTCCGCAGATATTTTCATTTAGGGAATAGCATTTGAATTAAACTAGTCCTTCATTTTAGTCATATCTTGGTGATTGTTTGATGAAGTATTATTTTTCTATTATGCCATAGCATTATGGTGTCGTCTGTGAAAAATGTTGTCTTTCCCTTTTTTATTTTTGTTATATCACTTATGCGGATTAGAAACGGGACTGGACCAGGAACTGAACCTTAAGGGTACACCATATGTCATTTGTGCTCCTTTGCAGTTGTCTTGACTATTTGCTTTCTTTTGTTTCAAAGTGGTTGATAATGTTTCACTGTGAATTTTAAAAGTTTGGACTTCCATTTCCTAATATGATTCGAAACCTATGAGAGAATGAATAAAACTAGAATGAATTGCTAAAATATCAATTATATATATAAGAAGTTTTGAAATCTGTCGAAGAAGTAAAGAAATAAGCTATCAAAAAAGGAATAACTGCTAAGATATTCGAATTTTTATCCATTTCTGTGAAGACGGAGGCAGATTTTGGCCTCCGAAACGTAAAATATAAGTATTATTTCTTAATAATTTTTTTGATAGGCAAAATTGTTAAGTACGACAAGTTACTGATAAATAGAAGATTTTTCTTTCTGAAAAATACTTTGATTTCTACACAGTAACTTATCGGGGTAAACTGAAAAGTTTGCCCTTCTACACTTGTATAAAGTTCTCCAATTATAATTTTTATATTTTTCAGATTGTGGAAGGTAACTATTACCCAAAAAAGTCGATCAAAACTGATTTTTCCTCTACAAAAAATGACTTTCGTTAAACCTCAACAATGTTTCCACTTCATTCCCTAAATATAAAAATTGAAATTATTAAAGTTGTCCAAAGTTTTCAACCAAATTTGAAATTCACAGCAGAATTGGAAAAGAAAAATTCTCTAACCTTAGACACTGAGATCGAGAGCACCAAACCACATTTTAAAAGTCGACTGGTACCAAAAAACTATTTTACCAGAAAGGTTCATCAATTACTTTTAACAACACATTTTTAACAAAAAAATTTATATGATTAGGAAACAATCAAGAGCACTAATTTCGGATACCTATTAAAGATGATAACCCCTCCCTTCATTAGTGAAATACAAACATAGACAACAAAAATAGACAACCCACATTGGAAACGAACAATTCAAAATATTATTTTGAAATTCGTTACTTGCATATCCTTTCTGTTCAACTGTCTGTCTGTAGTATAGTGTACGGAAAATGTTTGTTGTACTTTGTTGTTCATTGAACGGAACGTGTGAAAACTGCATTCAGGGAATAAAAATACAAAGCAGAATTAAACAACGTCAGTCGTTTCTTCTCGAGAATGTACCTATAAAAATACAAAACGAGCACAACGCCATATATAGGATGAAAATAAATGCAAAATGAATATTGCTTCCAAACACCAGAACCACAACAACTCTTCTCGAAACACTCATCATCAAGCAAGTTGGCATCTCCACAAGATGAGAGGGCCAACTTGATTTATGAAATTCGTGTCGAGAAAAAAGTTCTGATATCTGGAAATGATGCTTGTTTTGCGTCTATTTGCGTCCCGTGTTCCATTTTTCAATGAAAATCACTTTCAGTCATAGTATAGTATTGAAGGATGAGAAGAAAGACAGAGGTATGCCAAAATGTGAGTTTGATATGAACTTGGACGTGTTTTTGAGGGTATAGAATTTATTTTCAAAGAATTCGACCGTGAACTGTTTTCTCAGTTTATATGTATATACATATTTCACTATATTATAGTTTCGAAAAGATGAAAAATATAATTTTTCATTGGTGCATATTTGAAAAGTATAAGTTTTTTCCTTCAATGATCTGTTTCGAATCCGAAATTATGACTTCAAACTCAAAATGACAACTTTAATTTCGTTGCTGAACTCAAAATTTTGAATTCAGAGTCGAAGCTTCAATGATGTGAAGCTATTTCAGAATTCGTCTATTCAGTTCATTCAGTGCCTCAGTATTACAAGGTACTATGTAATCCGTCACTTTGTAGATGCGAATTCGCACCTTTTTCAAAGTGTACTACGATTCTACCGGTTGAGCTCTGTCATTTAATTCCCACATTGAGATAGTTATGAGAAAATATGTAATCCGCCATGTTGTTGCTCAGGCCATCTTAAATTTACATGTTTTTCAATGTTTACTACTATTTTATTAGTCAAATCCTGTCAAAGTTGTGAAATAATATATATTCCATCATTTTGTAGCTGCAGCCATTTTGAATTTTCATATTTTGCAAGGAGTACTTCTATACTAGTGGAATGAACGAACGAACGGAGCTAAGCTTAATAAAACCGTTCAAAAACAGTTTTATTAAAAAAATGTAACAATATGCAAAATTGTATGTTGAAATAATCAGGAGGAGACTCAATGATAACTCACAAGTATGATGAGGTTTTCAAGTGGTTTGTTTGGACCTCTCAGGATTCATCCAGTGCTGAAATTTATTTACAGGAGAGTACGTTTACATTTGCTGGCTTGGTTTTCTTGCAATTTCATTTCAATTTTGATACTTTAGCCAAATTCAAATTCTCCTTATTTATTTCATTAAGAGAAAATACTGTTCATACCAACTAATCGTCATCATAGATTAAGCTTATTTCTACAGTATCATTGTCGTTTTTTCTTCCAGCACATGCGTATCTTGAATCTTTCCCAATTTCCCAAAATTTATTATCGAAAGATCTGACTACCACCACGAAGAAATGAAAACTTTCATATCCAGAAAAGACATTCTTTGTAAAAACTTTATCACTCGCATCATACTCAAATGGCACGTAAAAGGTTTATTATTGAAATATACAAGGAAAACATGGAACGGAACATAAACTGAAGTAGCTATTTATCTTGTTCTATTTGTCAGTTCGTAAGAACGCATCAATCTTTATGAGAAAACAAAAATAAATCACGCAACTCGATGATGAACACGTTGTTAAGGGGAGTGATATAGGAATCTGCTTCTTTATTTCAGTTATTTTTGTTGTATCTGTCAATCTATCGGAATGTATATCACTGGGAATGATCGAAGAGACTATATTTGGGATAAGAATAGACTAGTATTCGTTTTTGATTTTTTTTCATGATTCACTATAGTATTGGAATGTTCTTGCGGCAACTCAAATGAGAACATAAATTTTCAACTCTTTCTTGAGTTTTGTACGTGGTTTTTTCAATCAGAATTGCACCAAAACTATAAGTATTTTCTTGAAAAATATTACTTCTGAAAAACAGATATAAAAGTGGCGCTGGTTTTCCATTCATTGATCAGTCAATTCCTCATTGCCTCCACTTGTCTTCACGATGAATTTTTCAAATCAAGTCAAAAACTGACAATTAGCAATTGGCTTTTTTCAAAAGTATTTCAAAAATTGGAATTTTATTTTTATAAGAGTGATTAATTGTTCCAAAAGGAAGTTTTTGGCTTTCTACTACTCTAATTTGATAGAAAAATGTGGGAACCTTCCAAAGAAAGATAGGAAGCAATCAATTACAAAAGAAGAACCTCTATGTTATTTTAAATTTTGAATTATGATGAATCCCTAGTTCGACTGGATCAATACGGGTTCAAATTTGCATCTTTTCTTAATTGTAACCATTCAACTTGATGATAGAGAAATTGTTGTGTGAAGGTTCTCTTCTATGAAATGAAAATTTTCATCAAAACTTTTGTTCCCCTTTTCAATTTGAAGTTCTAGATCTATTATGGAGCTTTCTAATACCTTCTGTACGGAGAGATGTACATTATATAATCATTTACATCGTACCACCATAAGTGTGAAGAACAGCATTGAGAAGGCCATTTTATGCTGAAGTTGCAGAATCGACCTAACCACTCAACTCCATTCTTGTATCAGTCACTTAACATCAGTTAACATCTCTGTATTTACGAATTGTTACCATTTGTATTTTTTGAAAGTGACTTTGCATGAACGTTGATATATTTCATTACACATATTCGTATAACGGGTAACATTCAAAATAAAGATCCAATGTAGTAAGGTGAAAACTCTCTTTCGATGTTTTAAAACGATATACAGGATGTATTCAAAATGATGATGAAAACTTGTTATATTTTCTGAATGAAAGTATATATGAATGTGTGTCCTAACTTGGTTCGTTTCCAAATAAGAAGGTATCACAGTTTTTTTGTGTGAATAATAACAATAATTTTTACTCAGTAGAACATACAAACACCTCAGAGGTGCTGCTTCCTTCTCTCCTGTTCATAAAATAGGACATATGCCTCTTCACTCACATGCGAATTAGGTGAAATTGGGCACACATTTGAATCGTTGTACTCATGCCACGTGCCACTATATAGGTGGCTGCAATATGCTGTGTAATGTCCGTTGTAAGTAGTCCAACTGTGATTCGAAAGTGCGTATAGATTATAACAACAAGGGGACACATTGTCTGCTGCATAATTGCTCATATCTAATTTTTCTAAAGAAAAGTCGATGACAACATTCAATTTGTCTCTATTTCCGTTGGAGTGGATATTGAATTACTAAAATACTGGGAAATTTATGAATTGATAGGGACTTTGTGCATTTTCTTCTTTCCTTGCACCTCGAACACGTTGGTTTTTCATCTCCATCTAGAGTTTCCTCTCTTGTGAAGGAATCTAGGCATTGTGACAAACTCAATTGGTCAGTTCTTTGTGGTATGTCGAGAGACAAGTCCCAAAAAGGATCGAAGGTTACTGAAGAGTGTCCACAGTATGAGCACTTCATGGTGGATTTTAATTGACCAACGAAATTGTCTACAATTTTAGAATTGTTTATGTTTAAATATCTCAGCCAGGACTCTTGCGCTTTTCCGGTGTCACTCAAATTTTCGTCAATCTCCGTCTTTTTATCATCTGAAAAGTGATAGTTCATCTCTGTTTGGATATTTGTGATTCCTAAATGAGGTCTACTCTCTTTCACATATACTTTTTCTGTATTAATTTATTTTAATTCATTTTTATAGACTCTTCACTCAAAGACACGCCCACAGAAGCCATTGTACGGCGAAACAGGTATTGCGTTTTTGTAAAATCTTTTAGTGAAAATCTCACAGTAACGTGTTTTTTGAATAGGTATGTCTATTTCATTTTTGCAAATGGCTGTTATTATGATTGCTCTGTAATTTGAGATACAGACTATTTTTAATTGTTATTGACTTCATCAGGCCCTTAATAATCCAATGTATTTTATCATTTTTTTCCGATGATATCTTTACATAATTATTTGTTATACGACTGTTCAGAGTTTCCAAAAAACGAATTTGTCATTGTAGCGAATCAATACATTTTATTGATATCTGATTTATGGATGTTTCAGTTTCTATATGATCGGTAGAATCATGAGGCAAAATGAATGTTTTGGGTTCATTTACTTCAACTAATACGGAAGGGATATCAATTAGAAACCTGAATCGAATTTCACAGACAGCTAGACGGTACTAGGGGCACTAACCAACCCAAAAGTAATATCAAGACTAGTATGGGAATGCCTTGAGAAACTGAGAAAACCGGCAGAAAGAAATAGACTGACTGTATACTGAGACACTCATAAACAGTACTGTGCAAGCAAACCCAGGGGCATACACGGAAAAACTTTTATAAAGTGACCGTCCGAGAAGAGAACAAGAAGTGTTTCAACAAATACAGAGTTACTCTCTGACACCTGAACAAAATAGGGCTAAATTTCTTTAGTTCGACTTCCATTGTCTTATATGATTCTAGTCTGAATCAGAATCTATAAAAGAACATATAGAATTAGAATGAATAGCTGAAATTTCAATTATATAAAGCAATCAAATCTGATATGAAAATACAATGAAACGAATAAAATGATCAAGATACAAAATGAAAATGAATACAGAGTGAAAAGGAATTCAAAAAAGAATAAAAATGAAAGTAAGCAAATAATTTGAAACAAATTAAAAAAGATTTCAAACCAAGTTACTTTACGATGTTTCGATTGTTAGTATTCACAATCGTCTTATGGTAATGACTGGACTATTCCACAGTCAAATACGTTAATCATCTCTTTCAGTTTGTTACATAATTTTAAATCTTTACATTCTTTGTTGCTCTGCTTTAGGCTAGTGCCTCTTCAGGGGCTGTGTTAATTTGTGGATTCACTTTTATATAATGATAAAAGTTATTGGGTTAGTATTTGTGTTGATCTGAATGTGTAGTTGTTGTATCGCTGTTTGTTTGTCCTGTGTTGTTTGGGTCCATGTCTTCTTTCTTACGTGTGTTGATTTTCTTGGTGGCTTGTCGTGTTTTGTCACTGGTTGTGGGTTTCTTGATAGGATTGTTTTGTCTCGGGTCTTCCTCGACTGCGGTCTGTTCTTCATCTGATTGCCAGCGGGAACTCGCCCAAGATGTCTTGGAACCTCTCCGGGATATCCTCCAGGGCTCCCAGTAGCCTGACTGAAGGAAATGGGAGTTTCTTCCTTGGGATCCCACGCGCCTTCGCGGGGCCTCCAGGGTGTGGTCAGTGTTTCTTTTACAGTGGTGTTGTTGCTTTTTATGGTTCTGCTGGTATACTTTCGTCGGAGTTCCTGAAATATAATATTTATTGGGGTTAGTTTAATTGTTTGGTATAGTTCATTGGAAGGAAATCGGTAGGGAAGATTGTATATTTTTCGGAGTATTCTCCTTTCTATGGCTTGTAGGCGGTTTGTTAGGCGTGTTGGTATTGTGCTGTAGATCATAGCCTTATATTCCATGATCGGTCGTATGTAAGTTTTGTATGTGTGTATTAGTGTTTGGCTGTTGCACCTCCCAAGCTTTCTCCTCAAGGCTTTCAAAAGGTTTGCTCTTTTCCTGACTCTGTTTAGGGTTCCTCTGAGGTTGATTTCCCAGTTGAGGGTTCTCGTGAAGGTCACCCCCAAGTAGGTCACCGAGTCTTGGAGCTGGAGGTTTTCTCCTAGGAGCCTGAGGTTCAGGTTGTTGGTGCTAAGCCGGGATCGGTTAGAGGTGTTTGGGTGCCTGAAAAGGATTGTTTGTGTGTTTGTGTTTGTGTGTTTGTGTTTGTAGTTTTTTGGTGTTGGATGCGAAGGAGTATAGAATGGTATCGTCGGCGTATTGAAGTATTGTTTGGTGAACGTATATTAGGAATAGGATGGGGGCTAATATGGAGCCCTGCGAGACTCCGGCTTTGGGAGTGAATGGGTTGGAAAGTGTGCTGTGGATTCTGACTTGTATTTATCTATTTGTAAGGTATTATCCTGATGAAGTGAGGTGGTAGGTGTATTTGTATGAGCTTCCAGATCAGGCCGGCGTGCCAGACTTTATCGAAGGCTTTCTGGATGTCGAGTAGGACTGCGATCATGCCGAACGAAACGTTTATGTTTTGTGTGATTTAAGTTCTATGAGGGCGTTTTGTGTTGAGTGCATGGTCCTGAAGCCGTGGTGGTATGATGTTGTGTTCTTGGAGATAGTCAGTAAGTCTGTCGGTTAGTAGTGTAGTTTCCCTAGTAGTTTTCCTAGGAAGTTGAGGAGGCTGATTGGGTAGGATTCGGGATTGGTGTGGTCTTTGTGAGGTTTGGGGATCATTATGGTGTTGACCTGTTTCCAGACCGATGGGAAGTAGGCTAAGATTACGCATGCGTTTAGGATATCGCTGAGGTATGGTAGGATGGTCTCTAGTAGGTTCCTTAGGGTTCTGCGGTTTATTGAATCTGGTCCGGGGGCTGTGTTTTTTTCCGTGTTGGATGGCTTTGGGGATGTCGTATTCGCTGATAGGAGCTCGGAGGGGGCAGTTTGGGTCAAGCGGGATTGGTCCTGGGTGTCTGCCTAGGTGCGTGGTGACTTGTTGATGTATGTTGTTTAGGTGTTCTTTGTCGAAGTGTGCATTTGTAGCTAAGTTGAATGTCGTTTCGAGGGATTTTCGAAAGGCTTCTGCTTTCTCTGACGGGTTGGAGATGGTGTTGTCCTCGATCATTAGGTGACTGGGTGTTCTTTGTTTCTGTCTTGTGAGTATTTTGAATTTATTCCAGAATGCTGAGCCGTTCTTGTAGTCTAGTTTGCTAGTTTCTTCTTTCCATCTTTTCTGGGTGAAAATTTTAATGAGTAGGCGTATTCGTGCATTTTCTTTGTCCCTGGTTTGTATGTAGGTTCTCTAAAGTTTTCGCTTGTTGCGGATTAGGTTTACTAGGTAAGGAGGTAGTGGGGTTTGGTCAAGTCGTCTAGTTGTTGTTGGTGTGGAGGTGTCGTTTAAGTTGAGGATGAGTGTTTCTATTTTGTCGATTTGTGTGTCGATGAGTTTGGTGTTCAGGGCGGGTCTGTCGATTTGTTCAAGTTTTTGGTTGATGAGTTTTTGGAGTTGTTTGGAGTCAGTGTATTTGTGGTTTTTGTATGTGATGTATTCATAACATGACATGAGATTCTATATAGATTATGCTCAAGAAGGTATTTGGTGAGTAGTCTTCTGTTCGCGTTGGTGTTGGTGTCCCCGAACTGTGTATGACTTGAGTTGAGGTCGCCTATTAGAAAGGATTTAGGAAGGGAGGATGTGTATTCCATGATTTCTCTAGGAAGAGTTTGGTGGATTATTATTCTTATATACGGCCCCTGTAGGTACTAGTAGAGGTACTTGGCTTGATTGAATACCTGAATTTACAGTTTATAATGCGGATGTGCCAATTCAAAAACCGGTGACTGAACTTAATCGATTTGATCATTTAACAGGTTGCACCCGCAATGTTTATGCTTGTGAATTTCCAAAGATTCTAAATAATTGAGTAACCATTCCTTGCATCATAGTGCAAAATTTCCGTATCGTTTTAGATTCGGAAACTTGTGGTTGCATGCCAAGGAATGGTTTGAAAACATCGAATAAGTTCTTCCTAGAAAGGTCCTTCAGACTTGATACACTCATTTCGAACATATATTCACAGTTTGAGCTGTTTAGCATGTTCAGTTCGTTGGTGAGAGACATGTGAGTTAGAAGTGTTTTGCGTGTTTGCGGGTTTAATCCTGTGTGTGCTTAAAATAACAAATACGAAAAATAAATTAGTGTTACATATAACACAATCACAATTACTCACATAAAAAAAGAATTTGTTGTAATAGTTAAAAAGAAAATATTAAACAACGAAAATATTAAACGACAAACAAATACATAAAGACAGCTCACAGAAGTGTATACTTGTTTGTGAGGATAACACATATTAAAGTTTTACACATTAAACATAGGTATTGATAAACTAAGCGAATATAAATATAGACTGAATTTATAATATAAAATAGAATAATATACATTGAGTACGAGGCAGAGAAGGCCATATTCATATTTCAGTAGTATGAGATTAAAATTTCATGATTTACAACTGTTTCTTATCTTTTGTCTTATGCTATTGAATCAAATTGAATTATGGGCTCTCTCTTGGTGAGTTCTTCATAAATATGACTAGTTTACTTTTGAATTCGAAAAAAAAGGATCAAAGAATTTGTATTAAATTTTGTGTAAAGAATAGAATCAAGTACCCAAGAACACTTGGGAGGTTGACAGTTGCATACGGTACAGGTGGTACAAGCTTTTCATAGATTTTCGGAAATAACGACGCTGGTCCAAGACGCCCCAGTACATCAACAACCGATGAAAATATTGAGAAAGTGGAGAAAGTTGTTATGGAGAATCGTCGAATAACTATCAGAGGAGTTGCTGAGGATGT